>PVJI01002878.1:0-135965 GCA_004026765.1 Micronycteris hirsuta
GCGCTGAAAGACAGAGAGAGGACCACGTGGCTTTCAGTGGCTCCCTTTGCCATGCAGCCTAGGAAGCAGGAGAGACTTTGCCTGGAAGAAAAGGGGTGAAAGGACTCTTGCTGGTGGGCCATGAGAAGGGGCCACATGACTTTGGATTAACTGGGGTTTTGGATTAACTGGATATCACGATAGCGACACAGTAGATGGTGTCAGAACTGAGGATCTGCCTGAATCACAGACTTCTACTTCTTTCCCTACGGTACCCTGGACTGGGGAAAGGGGAGAAGGAAGGATTGTGTGTTTGTGGGTATTCTAGAGAACTCTAGTGTTTTAAAGGAGACCTTAAGTCATTACTCCAAGCCTGTATAACTTGTAAATAAATAATTCTTTTCCTTTTCACTAGTCTCTGGCATTGAAAGACGTCTTTCCATTGGCGGCGAGCATAATGAACCTGGTGCGGGGTTGGGATATGGTTGGGTGTCCCTGGCCCCTACTCTGTAACAAGGGGAAGGGAAGGAGAAAGAGAGGGAGATAAATATCAATGTGTGGTTGCCTTTTGTGCACCTCCTACTGGGGTCCTCGCCCACAACCCGGGATGTGCCCTGACTGGGAATTGAACCAGTGACCCTCGGTTTGCAGGTCTGTGCCCAATCCACTGAGTGACACCATCCAAGACCAAATAGTAACTTTTAATGAAATGCACTTGAAGTGTTTGAATGTCAACATATTTTCTTGAATGTGAAGAAATAAAAATTGTGAACACCTTAGAAAGAGGACTTATCTTCTTTCTGTGAAGCCTAGAATAACTACATCCTTATTAAGATATGTATCAATAAACTTGAACACAATGACATTATCATATTTACCTTTCAGACTAATAAATTCATGGTGATTTATGTTAACAAATATTAAAAAGTTTATAATATTAAAAGCATCTCCAATCTCCTTAGTTCAAACTCAAACCTTCTTACTGACTAAAGAGTAAGCACAGAATGTATATAATATCATTTCAACATAGTCAGGATTTAAGTTATATTCTGGGGATCAAGAAGCAAAATCAAGTGCATGGTACACGCAACCCCGATGCACGTGCTTTTCATATGACAGAACAGAGTGGGTTTGTCGGGCAAAGGAGGAAAAAAATGGTTTCTGTAGGAACAGGGAATCATGTGAAAGTTCTCAAAACAGCTCCCTTCTTCATTTGAAACTTTGTTTCTGAGCCTCTGCTTTCAGATGAGCTTACATGGAAATCAGCCATTGCCTCTTTCAAAGTTGACAGGTAAACTCAAGCAGGTAGAGAAAGATGCCAACAGAAAACAACGTATGCATCACTCAGGGATGCTTGCACATCAGAAGTGATTTGTATCAATCTGCTTCCAAACTGAACTGCCCTTAGAGTAAAATTGTATTAAGAAAGAGAAAACGATATTGTTTGGCTTTGTTTCCAGTGATACATATAAGGCGTGGGGGAAGGGATTCTGAGGCCAATGTTTCTGAGTACTTGTTGAAAGGTTTTAACTAAAACAAAAGTGAAAAAGATCTACATGGAGGCTGAGGACCTTTGGAGGTGGCAGGAGTCTTTTGAGCGAAATAAAAACTAGCTAGATAGATAAATAGGGATTTTATGTGCCCTCACTGTAGGAAAGTCAGTGGACACCCATTGAGCTAAGTTAATGGTGGGAATGGAACATGGTTTAAGGTAATTTCCTAAATGGTGAGCTCTAGTGGGTATAGATTTGCATAAGTTGCAAAAGGTATTAAAGGTTCTATTTTTTTGGCTACATACATATTTTCTTATGACTTTTTTTGAATCTTTCAGAAAATTAATAGTTGTGTGGACCCTGGGAACTACTTGGAAAGAATAGTAGAATTTAAATGGACTTCTGCACTCAAGCCAAATTGGGCAGTGCCTTTATTTCTTTATGTTTAAGTTGCTCCTTTGCTGTAAGGTGAAAAGCGCAATACATTTGGGAAAAAAACACCAGAAATGCCAGAGAAAAGGAATATTTTAGGGTAAAGTATAGATAATATAAATTTAGAGTAGAGAAGCAGCATCCTATTTCATATTTGGTGTTAACTGATATAAGAGCTTTTAGAGGCAAAAATAGAGGGGTAGTGCCACCCATAAGGAAGAAAGAACTTGATTGACATGTAGTCTTACAGACAAATACATTGCTTGAAATAAAACCAACAGCTCGATATAGGGGCTTAAAGGTAGAAATAGGTATTATTTTACTATCTACCAGAAGAAAATTATGACATTCAAACCAGCTAGGAGATACAACCATCATCTGCATCCAATGATAATTATTTTTTAAATCAATAGATCGAATGACTGAAAAATGGAATAACAGCTATTTATGAAATCACATGTTCTTTTATCTTTTCATATATGCCTGGAAATATATAAGATGAAGTGAATGCCTTCTATTTGTATATCAATTAAGCCAATAGTATTTCTGACGAAGGTAATATGGTCAAGGTAAAACAGTAGAGACAATTGGGACTTTATCAAATGTGAGCTCCATTATGGTAAAGAACTTTTTTCTTTTTTCCGTACTAGCTAAACAATCTCAACTTTAATTAAAAAAGAAGAGGAGAAGAAGGAGAAACTCCCCCAAATTTAGCATTCAACAGAGCAGCTTGAATGACAAATGACACTTCTAACACAGAGGATATATTTGAGCTGAGAATCGAAATGCTCTCTTGAGGTTATCTCATCCTAAAAAGACAAGGAGAGTGTCAAAAGGCAAAACTTCTGGCATGACATATTGCCAAAAGGAAAAGTGTGAAAGACACAGTCATTCCCCACTATGGGTGCAATGCACTGGGTGCCTAAAGTATAATAAGGTATTTCCTTCATTTTATTTCACAAAGGACTAAACATGCTCAGAGGGGCTTAGCACATCCAAGAAGAGCACTTTAAAGAAAGAGTATTATTTTTCAATGACACCTCAGACAAAGGTTTGGTCTCCAAAATATATAAAAAATTCATACAACTCAACACCAGGAAGACAAACAACCCAATTAAAAAGTGGGCAAAGTATCTGAATAGACACTTCTCCGAGGAGGTCATACTGAGGGTCTATAGACGTATGAAAGGATGCTCAGCATCACTAGCCATCAAAGACATGCAAATTAAAACCATGATGAGAGATCATTTCACACCTGTCCGAATGGCCATTTTTAACTCATAGACAAACAACACGTGCTGGAGAGCATGGACAGAAAAGGGAGCCCTAGTGAACTGCTGGTGGAAATGCAGACTGGTGCAGCCACTGTGGAAAACAGTATGGGATTTCTTCAGAAAACTAAAAATGGAACATTTGATCACGGTGGCAAAATGGAATAGCCTTTTGACCCAGCAATTCCACTGCTGGGATTATACCCTACGAATGTTGAAACACTAATTCAAAAGAACCTATGCATCCCAATGTCCATAGCAGTGTTATTTACAATAGCCAAGTGCTGGAAACAGCCTAAGTGCCCATCAGTAAATGAGTGGATCAAATATGAGTGTACCACATTTACACATTCCACTGTGGTACATTTGCACAATGGAATACAATACAGCAGAAATAAAGAAGGAACTTCTACCCTTCTCAATATCATGGATGGAACTGGAGAGCATTATGCTAAGTGAAATAAGCCATGCAGTGAAAGACAAATACATATGATCTCACCTATAAGTGGAACCTAATCAACAAAACAAACAAATGAGCAAAATTGAACCAGTGACATAGAAATAAGGAATAAACTGACAGTGAGCAGAGGGGTGGTGGGAGGAGGATAATGGAAGAAAGAAGGGGAAGGAACATGTTTAAAGGACCCATGGATATGGACAACAAGGTTGGGATTGATTGTGGGAGCAGCAATCAATCAGGGAGCAGAACAACGGGGGAAAATTTGGACAACTGTAATTGAACAACGATTAAAAAAAGGAAAAAATAAAATAAGAGTATTATTTGAAAATATAACTAAATCTTGGAAGACTCTGACTTTCCCATGTTAGAGATCACGTAACAGAGCCCTACTTCATGGACTTGACTAAGGTTGCAGGCCCAAGTGATTGGTAAAGATTTAACAATAGCTTTGCTCTTGTAGTACCTATATTCTTAGTGAATTAGAGAAAGGGAATGAAATGCAGAAGAGATTAACACATTTATCACCATGGCCTGACTATCCAAGTACCCTTCAACAGGCTCTGCCCCTTCTTACATGTGTCAATTCTTCCTATTGACTATGGTCAGCTTCTGGTACCCAGTTCACTGAAGTCATCTTTGAGACAATTCATTAAACCTCACATCTGGGGCACTGGACTGTTTTCTTTAACCAGAGTTTATTGATATTGCTTGCAATTGAATGCTCTATTTCTCTAACTGCTTTAAAGCCAGAGACATAATGAGACAACAGCTCCAGATTACTTTTTTTAGGACTCTTACCTAAATTCCTGATTTATTCTTTGCCTCTCTCACCCCTTGTAGTGGATGGCACCATTACAAACAGTCTCGTTAGAAAGAATCATTTGATTCCATCTTGTGGAAAAATTACTTGCCTGCCTCACTTTTTATTACTTGATTTTATTCCATTAAAGAGAAACATAGCTTTCTGTAGCCATAACATTTTAAACAATACTTCAACTTAAACATGCCAAGCTTGGTTTTTAATATTTATCTCTTAACATTCAGGAAAAGAAGAAAAATTATGCTCTCACATGCCTATTTAAAATTAAAAAAAAAATTAAGATTTTATTTTTATTTATTTTTAGAGAGAGGGAAAGGGAGGGAGAAAGAGAGGGAGAGAAACAGCAATGTATGGTTGCCTCTCACGTGGCCCTCACGGGGACCTGGCCCGCAACCCAGGCATGTGCCCTGACTGGGAATCAAACCGGGACCCTCTGGTTCCCAGCCCGTGCTCAGTCCACTGAGCTACACCAGCCAGGGCTCTCACATGCTTATTTAAAAAACCATGATGTCGCCTTTAATTTTCAATTTCTTCAGTACTATTTATTTTCCAGGAAGACCAATAATACTGCAGTACTTTTGCATTCTTCTGTACATCTTATAAGGTTCTTTCACGTATCAATCATCTGACTCAAGTGTTGCAATGGCCTGCCAAGGTAAACAGGTCAGTCACCATCACCATCATCCACATTATAGATGAAGAAACCAAATTTAAGTGTTGGCTGGGTTTTCCAAAGTCACACCCAAGGAGAGGAATAGTTTTCAAACGTGGGTCTTTTGATTTTATGCATATTGTTTTAAAAAACAAAGGGGATGACCGAGATGTGTTTTTATTAAAATCCTCCAATGGTTTATTTTTAATCTTCTAGTTTCCATCTTGAGAAAAGTAGCATGATTCCTGGTTTATATGATATATCTTTTGTGAATATTGTCTTTTGATTTTATGTGTTTTTCTTTATCTCAGGAAGGAGAGGAGAGACTCAGAATATGTGGTTAATGCTCGCTGTGGTTGAAAGACAAAGGATATAAATCAAACAACAATAGGGTACAAAATTATCTCACTTTGAGAATAATAGGGAATAAGCTTAATTATTGAAGAATTACCCACTTTAACAAGAAATTGGAAAGATTGTAGGAAGAATTAATTTCCTGTTCTCATGCATAAATTCTTGCTTTAAATAGCTTGTTTGGTACCTAGAAAGGAGAATGGAAGTGTTCAGTTAGTTTGTGATGGGTAACACTGAGTAGCTGATGATAGCATTTTTTCACTGGGATTAGGAAATAATAAATTTGTTTCTACAGTGGATTGTTGTTCCCTTAGGGAGGTGGACAGGTCATTTTCTTATAACTAGTGATAAATAACCAACTCAAAGATGAGACTGTTTGCTCTTAGAGTAATAGTTAACAACAGTATGAAGGGCAGCTGAAGCAACTTGGAAAACTAGATCAGCCTCAGGCTATTTAACAATAGTGGATTAGAGGTGCAGATGGTTTATATGCTATGTTTATTAATGATTTGGAAGAGAAAGTAGATATTAAGTTGGTAAAGTTTGCTCATTATACTAAGTTGTCTCTGTGAGTAAATATCTTAGATGATTGTAGGAAACTCCAGATGGAGTATTAGATAATAGGCTCCCAGAAAATACTAGCAGAATCTAAAATAATGTGTGGTTAAAAAATAGCCTAAGCATGTATGGAGACATTTTTTACCTTGTGACGGTTTAATCAGTCCTCGTGGGGGTCAGAGTCAAATAGGTATTTACGGTGTGACAATAATGAGAAATATAAGTACTTTGTGGGAAATTCATAATCCTAATAACAGCTGCCATGATCCTATGATCTCACTTCTCAAAAGGGCTGTCCTGATTTGCCTGTGGTCATTTTAACTGAGAGAAGTTCAGAAAAAATGGGTATTTTAAAGTAGAGGAATACAAAATGCTAAAAGATGGTCGCAAGCCAAATATAAATCATTTGTAAATATTGTATTTATTCAGGGATAACAAGCATCCTTGATTGAAATATTGTGTTCAAAATTATGTAAAGCAATGTCAGGAATCAAATTCTTTTTTATGCTCTTGTCCTTTACATTTTAAGGGAATACCGAATTCAAACTAAAATTAAATTATTAGGTTAAAAATGTTATGACCTTCTACCATGAAATAAAAATTTGTGAGCGATCTGTAACCCCACAATGGTTTATTGTTTATTGTTTTTAAGCGTATTTGATCAGATGGCCACCTGTATTTAAAAACATCAGTCGAATGCAGGTTTCAGAATTGCACACAGAACTACACCTCGTATACCGACTCACTATGTTTCCACTTGCCTTCTTCCTCTTACGTGTAAGGCAGTCTTGTCTGTGTTGGCTAACTGTTCTACCACGCACACAGACTCGAGTGAGGGTAAACTCTGCAGGTAACATTAGGAATACGTGGAGTGTTGTTGGATACCGCTTAGTCCTGGGAATGCAAGGCTAGGTTTTGCCTTTTAAGAAATCTTCAGACCGCAAAATGCTTAATCGTATTTCAATGTAATACAATAAAAGACCAAGAGACTTAGAAGTTTTAGGATGCCTTGAAAACTGGAGAAAGTATCACTTAACTCATTCTGAAGTAAGGTAAGGGGAGATTTTTGGTGAGGGTAATAGTAAAAGTGAAATTTGAAATATGAGTGGGATATGTTAAGTTAAAAGTGGATAAATATATTACATGTGCTGAGGAACAATACGGTTCCTCCATGAGCTGAGGAACAATACGGTGTGTGTTATATAACTCCAAATGGAATTCTATTTCATTTGTATACTATATTTATTTTAATCTGAGAGTTTAAAATGTACATCTGTGCATGCACATGCGTGCATTGCAGACGGTAGAGGTGTGGGTGTATGTGTGCTGTGAACTAGAGGGGCATAGAGAAGTCTTCAAAGATACAGTTCTGTCATTGATGGAGGGGAAAAACTTAAAAGAGTTTGGCCCCTCCATGATAAATGTTCTCTCTTCTCTACGCACTGTACATTTGAATGTAGGGAGCCCTATAAAGGGTTTGTTCTACCTGATCTTGACTGCTGTGAAGTAGTCTCAGACCTGAAATGTGGAAAATATCAAAAAGCCTCTTTGGTTCATTTCAAGATGAAGGTCACATCCATATTAATTGCCCTTATTGTGAAGCCTTCCTGGAGGCCACCTGTCGGAACATCTGGAGCTCAGGTTACCGCTGCTTCCAACACAGCACCTTTTCCATCCCTGTGCTGACTTCAAAGACCCATCAAGGTTGATGGTAAGGGCTTGGGAAGGGGCAAGGCAGACATTTACCAGCCCAGAATAGGTCTCTTCCTGAATACTAAACTTTTCTGTTCTCAGTGTCTGGACCTAGCAAGAGGAAGCTCATTTCAATTTGGGATTTTCCAAAATGCCTTTTTGGGCAGATAGCTTACTGAAAAAAAAGTATAATTTGATTTCCTGGGTTTCCCTCAGGTTTTGGAGTGAATGTGAATCAAAACCATTTGTTGTACATATCAGTGATATAAATAGCATCACTTTTGGGGGAGTCCACTGTATATTTGGGTTAAGCTTGAATAATGTAACCTTAGTCTTTCAGTGACCACAGGGGAGAAAAGAAATAACATATATGAGGGTGTCATTGGGAATTATAAGACCCCATCCAGAAACCAGTAAGAGTAAGTATCTATTGAAAGCCTAGAGAGACCTGGGTCTCTCAGGGAGGGCTGCATCTCCTAACTTGAGTTTGTGGGGACACACAGTTTAAGGTCCTTACAAAGAAAGGGGGTCCAGAGGTACTGTTGAATGTTTTTCAATGAAGTTCCCCCAGAAGTTTAATTCCTTCCCTTCATGGCTAAACCTACTATATTCTTAATTCCCCTTAGTTGTTTATTTTAAATTCCTTTGTAAGGCATATGATGTGGGGGGAAAAGAAGCAGTCCTTGAGGAAATAAATGCGGGAAACAGAGGGTATTCAAATAAGGGGGGTTCTTTGCTCCAACATTTCTCATAGTTTTTGTTATGTTAATACCCAAATTAAGACTCCAAAAAATGGTATGGTATGGAGGAATATTTTCTATTTTATACACACATACACACACACACACACACACACACACACACACACACACACACATATATATATACATATATTTACTTTTTGAAAAGAATAGAACACACTTTAGGTTATGCCAGCTTGGACTCTGATATTCAAATAGAATATTTCCATGTGGCTCTCAGTGCCTATTCAAATCTTGCTGGAGAGAGCACATCAATAAATCCATCTCTGATAAAAACTGGTCCAGACCCCTCAATATCCAACCTCATCTTGGCCCAAATTTTGCCTTTTTTAATAACTTTGCCTAAATTTGGGGCTGACAGTCTACTTGTGGTCTATGTGGCCCACAGATCGAAGTCTTCTGCTTATATTATGTTGAGGGAGGTGACAGACAATAAAAGAATAGAAAAGAATAGCATGCTGGATGATGATTGATGCTATTGAGAAAAATGAAGAAGAGGGAGCAGTAAAAGAAGTAAAGGACGAGTTATTATTTCGTGGAAGAACACCAGAAATGGCTTCTCTAATTAGGTAACATTTGGAGAGAGACCTTCCAGAGGTGGCAGAGTGAAATGATGGAGCGAGTGGAGGTAGACCAAGCGGGCTTTATGGTGACAGTGGGTGAAAGTTTTCTTCTTTCAGGACCACCATTAGGCTCTATTTGAGAATCCCTAGTTGTACATGTGCATGGCTATTTTTAATAGTTCAAATCACTTACCTGGAAACGTATACATATCTTTTTTCTCTTTAAAAATATACGAAGCCATTAATAAACTGCTCATTGGTACCATTCTGATTTACTTTCAATGAAGTTCTAAATCCAAACATCAGCTATTCATAAAACAGTGAATTTCTTCACTCTGTGTATGTTTTTCTACACGACTCAATAAAAGTGTACTCATGACTCAAGAAAAGTTACAGTCTAATTGTATGATTTCTATTATAGATTCCTATGGCAGATTTTTTTCTCTGAGTCAGAATTACCTTTCTTACATGCTGAATTGACATGCATTCCTGAAGAAAATTTTGTCTATTTTACTTTCAAAGAAAACCAGAGTCTGCTATTATTAATAATTTCTTTTACTTTGAACATTCTCATACTTACAACAACTGTAATGATAATAAGAAAAACAACAACAGCTGAGATTAGTTTGCAGGTCTCATTATAATTTTATGGATGCATTTCATTGAATTAAATTCTAAACCATTGGGGAGAAAAAAAACTTTTCTTTCTTTCTAGGTATTAGAGCAGGCCTAATAATTAAATTGACATAAGATAGATTAACAGGAGAAAAACAAATTTTAATTTCATACATATGTGACCCCCAAAGATGTGAAGCTCTAGGATAGTCAGGCAATAGAAGCTTATACAACTTCCCAAGCAAAGGAGAAGAAGACAGGGGCTTAGGACTTCACAAAAGTAAAACAATGTCCAGAAATATGGGAAGAACAAATGGCTGATAAATGTTTGTCATGCCATGCAGAGAAGTCTTTCTGATATAAAATGTTATCTTTGGTAATAGCTTATTTTTAGGTACAGTTTCTTTATTGAAATTCTTTTACTGCAGTTAAGGGGGGGATTAAAAAAGAAAGCTCTTCCTGGATCTTTTGAGCTTTAGTTATCTTTATATCAAAATAGTTTGTGTGACAAAGTAGCACATGCTGGAGGACTTATTTTAACCCCATCAACAACAAACTCATAACAGATTTTTGAAAATTACTATGTGCTGATTCTGTCCAAGGTGCAGAGGATAGAGTCCTTTCATGAAGTTCACATCCTAGAATAGACAGACAGATGATAACTAAGCCTCATAAGGTATCATCAATTTTTTTCCTATGAGTGAAATAATTAAAGAAATTTGAATTTAAATTTGCTTTACCTTGAAGGCTGTGCTTACCATAGTTACATCATTGCTGCATCTTAAAAAGTGAAATAAGAAAACATCCATAAGCTGAGAGTTCAGTAAGTATCATTGTCCATATTTGGAGTTGAAAGCATGATGCTGAGTTTGGGAATAAAGATTTCTCTTGTGGTCACTCAATGCGGTTTTGTGGTTCTCCAGCTTTAGCTTGGAGAAACATCACTTGTGAGTACTTGTTTGAAATAAAGACTTCTCAGCTCCATCCTCAGACAGCAGGTCTGTGATAATCTACATTTTAAACAAGGATCTCGATGATTCTGTTGTGAGCCCAACATGGTGAAATGTATTTGATAGTACCAAGGTCTGTAAAATGCTAAGGCAGACAGTGAGTAATTAAGCTAATGGGTTCATCAGACAAGACAGGAATGAATAGGGCCATGGGAGTGCAGCTTCAAAGAGAGCTCCTGATGAGTTAGAAACATGGAGAAGGTAATGATGCAACCTTGACCTTGACATTTAAAAAAATTCTCACAGAGTGCTAGTTGATTTATGTGTGTTAGTCTGTGTCTGATGTCTAGTTGCTAGGCTCAGACACTGTGCACTCCATCAGATCTCATCACTCAGGGGAGCCTCGGCCCCCTGCTCCTGCAAGACACACCTATCAGCAGCTTTGAGCAAGTCTCCTCCTACAACTGGAGAAGAGGCCACACTACTTTTAATATCAATAACCACAGATTAATTTCAAATGTGGTATATAGCATCCTGCTTTTGTTATGCAACTCAAAGGATGGAGATTTTAAAGCTTTGAAGGCTTTAAAGAAGATAGCACACACTACAATTAAAAAAAAAAGCATTTGGGATTTTCAAGAAAAAAGCATTATAAGGATCTTTTAAAATGCATTTGTGATATAGTCCATAAACTTAAATATTACATTAAACATTAAATGCAAATACATTTTTGTTTATAAACTATTCTTTGTTGACTTCATCCTAAATGAAAAAAAGTCAGAAGAAAAAAATATTGAAAACATCTTGAAAGACTTGGCTGTTCTAAAGTCTCTTTCACAGGTAAATAGTAACTTATTCATGACTTCAAAGTTTTATGATATCTGGCCAGAGCAAATTCTTTGTATAAAATTTGAAATGATATTTCATTATCCTGTTTTTAGGAGGCAAGCAGTTTTTTTTTTTTTTAATTCAACTAGTTTATTTTACCCATCTTTTATCTTTGTATAGTTTGAGGAAAAAGATAGGTGCATTGTTATGTTCTGTCTCTTGAGAGGGCAGGGCTTCTAGAAACTATTCATTTTGAAAATCCTTTGTTATATGTCTATTACTCTGAGGACATCTTTTAAAGACACAGGGAAGAGTATTGAAGAGATATTAGTGATGATCCAAAGGCTCATGGAGCTCACTTTTTTCATCATCAGTGTCTAAAGGGACTGATCTATCAACAAGTTCATCTAAATAAGGAAATCTTGCTTGCGAATTACTTTGATTTTAACTGAGATTCACTCTTGTCAGATACTGTTGCTATTTTTGTGGTCTCATAACTGACTGATTTAAATTATGAGAATTTCAAATGTTGGCAGACCAGCGGGTATTTGGGGGAACACCCAAATCGCATCGCATC
Source organism: Micronycteris hirsuta (assembly GCA_004026765.1). Classification (NCBI taxonomy): domain Eukaryota; kingdom Metazoa; phylum Chordata; class Mammalia; order Chiroptera; family Phyllostomidae; genus Micronycteris; species Micronycteris hirsuta. Next base: position 12,006 of record PVJI01002878.1, read on the forward strand.
GTGGATGTGTTGTGATGTCCCTCTCCCTATGTCAGGGTTGGGAAGCCGTTCTGAGTGTGGCGGTGTCCAGCACCTGCTATTTCTTAAGGCCTTAGGGAAACTGTAAGCAGTATGTTTTCAGTAATTTCGAGGGAAGGAGTGTGTTAAACATTGCATTTCATCTGTGATCCTCTTGCTCTTTAAAAAAATATATTAAAACATTTTTTATGCTCTCTGATGATATCTTTAATATCTTTCTCTTCTATTCTGACTCTTAATTATGAACTTCTTGGGGATTTTCGTCACAGCACTTGGATGTATACGAGATATTTACTGAGTGAATGAGTGAATAGATAAACTAATAGAAAATTTAGTTTATAATTGCATGCATTACGTTTCTCCATGCAGGAAGGAAGGGAGGAGAGCAAATGTACAGCAGAGGCAAACTTTTTAGGACACGCAATCAGAAGACAGGGTGACTCATCACCTGCCCCCAGTTTAATTACATGGGGAGTGGTGTGGTAGAAAAATCCGCTTCCTGTGCCATCCTGAGACCAGACTTGTGGCTGAAGATCTTCCTCTTAATAACTGTTTGACCTTGAACAAGGCACTTTACTTCCAACTCCTCATTTTAAAAACAGGCCTTTGTATGAAGCTACTTCGGCAGACTTGGATAATCGTGAAAGGCACACACCGTTCTGTATGAACCTTTACCCTTTCTTTCCAAATAGCTATCTGTCCTAAGTCCAGTGCTCTGGAAAGGGGGGTAGTGATTTTATTTTAAAACTTTGCTGAAGTATCTCCGAAGTATCTGTCTGGAAGCCCTGGGACTCACTCAGGCTTAACTTACAAAGTGGCAGATCTCTCCCCTCAGGGCAAACACATCAGCTACTGTGTTTACAAACCAGAGAAGGCACATTCCTTCTTCTCTTTTAAAGTTTATTCATGCCTCCTATGCTCAAGGAGGCATGACTAAGCTGCATGGCATGAGGGAGTCTCAGGAAGTAGAGCCTTTTAATAGCTATAGAGCCTAGTTCTAGCAATGCAGATTGATGAGAGTGGGGCCGCTCTTACAATTTATTTTTTGCATTTAAAGGTGATTTTTACATATTAAAATGGAACCGTCCCTCTATCAGGCAGCCTCCAGGCACATTTTCATATTATTCAACTACATAAAGTACTGAACTAAGAAGGAGTAGCTGTGGGTTTAGCTTATATCCCTGACTTGTTTTTTGACCTTTACTTAGCTTATGACTAAATGAATATGAGGAGAAAAAAGCATAATAAAAATTCCATATGCTTAATAATTATCAGGGGTGTACTATTTCCACCTCCATCAAAACAAAAAGTGGAAAAAACAAACAAACAAAAAAAAACCCACAGTCTTATTTTACTTTTCTAGCAGCTTTCATTTTGATTTAAATTTCAAAAGCCAAAAGAATAATATTTTTAAAATATAAAATTGATCATGCTTAAAAGTCTCTGGTAGTTATGACTCTTCGTTGCCTGAATAACTCTTAACTACAAAGCACAGTCTTCAAAGCCCTTCACAAATCTTGCCTCCGCCTTCCTCAGCGCTGGGCACGCATGGCCAGAGCAGGGCCCCTGCCTTTCCTCCATCATTTCTCATTCCTCCGCTCCTCTCTCCTGGACCCTCTGCACTTGGGACATTGGGCTACTGTCAATTTGGAAAACACACCCAGTACTTTCTTCCATACTCCCTTTGATGATGCTGTTCCTTCAACTTTAGAATGTCCTTTCCTTTTTTACCTCTTTTTCTATAGGATGACCCCCAAATCTTCCCTGTAGCTCTCTCTCTGTAACATTCCTCTCCTTAAGCAGAAATACAAACTCCTCCTCACTCATACATGTGCTGCCATAATAATATGTATAAATGACTACATTGTTGTATTCAGCTCACGTTGGAGTAATTTTTACCTCTGTATTTTCCCTGCTAGAATTTAAGATCTCTGAGATCAAGGACTATTCCTTGTTTATTTTTAATTTTCCTGTGCCTTCCACAATGTTTGTTTGTACTGTGGACAAAAAAAGAGAGAGAGAGAGATTTTTATGGAAAGAACCTCACAGGGTAATCTGATCCTAAATTCCTAACTGAGAAAGAAGGTCAGGTGAGCCTCTGCCCCAGGCTGATAAGGACTTTAGTGAAATGCTTACCTTTGCCTTAAGCCAGCCCGGCCCCTTGTTTCTCTGCATCTAGGCTGACCCTTTGACGTGCCTCCTTGAAGGCCCCTCCTTTGAAAGCCTGGGCGTCCCCACCTCACAGTCCTATCCCCTGATTGCTTCCCCCACCTTCATGTGATCTGCTTTATGTTTCCTCCTCAAACTCCAGTTCATAAATGAAGCTGCAAAACTTATTCTCTGTAGCATCTGAGTTTGCACTCTGGCAATTATTGTCAGTTTGGGTTCATATAAACTTATAAAAATTCTCTACAGGTCTGGATATTTCTTACATTGATAGTACTAAGTGATCACTCAATATCTGATAGATGGTGTTGAATTTTTTTGTTTGTTTTTAACAGAATTGAAACAATGGAACTAATTTGAAAGAGTCATCATTTCAGCCAAAATCTCAACTTAATTGGTGCTTTTACTATGAAGTAAACATAATATTAATGCTAATATCTATCTTTAATTAATGTTTACTAAGTACTTGGCATTATGTTAATGGTTCAGCATCATTTAACTAAATCCATTTAAGTATCTGAAAGTGGGTATTGTCTTAATTTCCAGATGAGGAAAATAAAGCTTAAAGAGCACACATTACTTGATCAAGATTTCAGTACTAGCCCTGGCTGGTGTGGCTCAGTGGGTTGAGTGCCAGCTTGTGAAGGAAAGGTCACCAGTTCCATTCCCATTCAGGGCACATGCATGAGCGGCCAGTCTGGTCCCCAGTTGGGGATGTGAGAGAGAGAACCAATTGATAATTCTCTCGCTCATCCATGTTTCTCCCACTTTCTCCCTCCCTTCCCCTCTCTCTGAAAGTAAATAAATAAACTCTTGAAAAGATTTCAAAACTAATTCATGGTAAAGCTCAAATTTGAATTCAGTTTTATTTGGCTCTGATCTACATGACTGTGAATCCTCCTAGATCTTCTCTATTCTTTTCCCCAAACGTTCAATCTGTTACGGTTTATATTTAGCTGTTTATTAATAAGGAAGAGGGAGCAAAGAAATTTAGACATTGAGTTTAATAATCTGGGAATCATAACTGTGCTTTCCTAGCTAGGAAGCTACAGTTTCACACCCCAGGGGACTACAGTGCTGCTCCGCCCATAGGGTTAACGCTCCTCCTTCCCCTCTCCAGTGCAGGTACCAGATTGCTGAGAGGCAGGGAGAGGCGCTGGGCCAAAGAAGCCTGTCTGCCTACTTAGCTGGTGTAAAGCCATCCAAAGCTAGTGAGAGCTTGGGAAGTTGATTGGTTCTTTTGAAAAAGCACCTGGTTTGTTCCAGGGAGCACGCGACCATCCTGGCGTAGTAGCTACTGGTCCCTTGCTATGGCTCATGTGATCCAGTCCCGGTCCCAGATCTCATGTCATATTAGGTTACTCTTACACAGAATTCTCCAGTTACACAGGAGAATGTAACACAGGATTTGTGAAGGACTTGGAGGCCTACTTGTTTCTCAAACCCTCCGACTCGTCTTAGGACATTTGTGTTCCTGCTCTTGTCTTAGGACATTTGTGTTCACTGTGCCCTCTTCTTGCGAAGTCCTTCCTCCAGGTGACTTCGTGGTTAGGTCTTACTCATCATTTAGGTGTAGGAGAGACTTCTCAGGTTTAATATGAGAGTATGCATAGTCTCTGTTACTTCCTGCCATGTTACTGTATTTTCATGTTTCCGACACTTACCATTTTTTGAAACCACATTATTTGCTTACTACCTCTCTCCATAATAAAATGTCAGGCTGGTAGAGATTTTTCACTGTTGTACTTTTCCCTGTAATTATAAGCCCAAAGCTAGTCAAAGGGCATATTTCAAATTATTTCATGCCATTGATGGGTAGGATTATAGGAAAATGTTAGATTGATTTCTGTTTGCAATTTTCATGCTGATTATCACTCCTCTAACCTGGACTTCTCAGACATTTTCCTCAAGCATTCCGTATGCTGTATTAACAAGAATGAAGTCCGACGGGCCTGATCTAAAATTCTGGTTCCACCACTTACAAGGCCCGTGACATTAATCTCTTTGACTCAATCTTTTCACCAGCAAACTTCTTAAAGCATAGTAATACTAGATGCCAAATGACGGGAACGCTGTCTGACCATCAATATTTCAAAGCTATTTTTATGTTTAAATATCATGAGAGAGAGTCAAAGAAGACATATCAGACTGGTCCTAGAAAGATATGCAAACAAGGCTCAGTAGTAAAGTAGAGACTCAAAATAGTTTGAAAGAATTTCGATACAGTTTGAAATGTGAAATTGTAAGCAGTGAGAATGGCTAATAAGGAGACATGCGGTGAATAAAAGACTCCTTTCTTGTATTAAGGGTAGAAAGGTTTTTCCCACTCAGAATAGTTTATTTAGAGTTTTATGGGAAAGATGACCAAAAAAAAGAGGTGGCATAAAATTAGGGAGAGGGAGACTCTTATTTCTCATGCCTAATCTATCTACAACTTGGAATTTACTAATGTGATTAATGTAGAAAATAGATAATAATAAAAGTAAAATTAAATTTTGAATTCTACTATACGCATATTAATTATATTTCTGCATTTGCTATGTTGTATTATCATTACCATGTTAGTGCATAAATATTTTTATTTAAGTATGGTTTATTTAAGTATGATTTGAATATTATTAATGAATTATAAGCTACTAAATACATACATATATGATATGTATTATGTGGATATGGATGGAGATATATATATATATATATATATATATATATATATATATATATATATACACACACACACACACACACACACATACACCACCTATGTGTGATAGATGAATTATAATTGCTGGGGGAACATAAATTTTGAACATGCAAATCTAAGACTGGATTTGTTAAATAAATATTCAGATTCAATTGCAGTCAGCTCTTTGTTATTTTGAGTATCAACTCACACAGTATCCATAGCTACTGCCTCACTGTTTGATTCAAATCAGATATTGTTAAACACATTTTATGAGCTGTTTGTATTTTAAGGAAGATTATTAATTGATAGGATCTGTCATTTTCTATCTTACTTTCTCCTTTTCCCCTAAAGAAATAAAATAGAGATAACAATTTTAGTTCCATTTTTTAAAGAAAATCTTTGGATTAAATTTTTGGCAGTCAGATTGGGAGTAAAGGTAGTAACTAGATTATGGAGACTCCCTGGGTGACAGGCACTGTGCTGGTAGGTACTTTCACACATTATTTCAATTCAGATTTTGTAGCTCTGATGGTATGAACACACCCATTCTTTAAAAGAAAAGAAAACAAAACAAAACATGAGTGTCAGGATTCAAAGGTGGGAATCATATAAGGCTTTCAGGCTTTCTTTTTCCTTTATAATCTCTGTAATTTAGGGAATGTACCATTTCATACATTTTCTTAAAAACCACTATTGCAGAGTTCTACTAGTATGGAAATGGTGATTCCAAAGACAGCAGAGCCATATTAATATCTGGGTTAAAATACACCTAGGAAGCAGACATTGAGAAGGACTGTGGAGGAATGTAATAAGAGCTGCAAGTAACTGCTGATTCTGCCTCTGACTTTAGTGATCTCACCACATCAGAGATTAAAGGTCTTGATTTAGAAAAAATATTTATTAGGTTGGATCACAGTTAAATTTCTGCAAAAAGAACCCCCAAATTAGTGATCACAATAGAAATTTATTTCTCATTTAAAAGATTTTGTTTCAGAAACAATTCAGTTACCCTGGTTTCTTATATTTTTTTGACCCACTATCTTTTAGGTAATTTTCTACATCTTCTTAGTTGCAGTTATGTTGATACCACATCTGTGCTCCAGACTGTAGAAGAGAAGAAAAATGAAGACCAGTGCAAACCATGTCCCTTTAAACATCTGAGGTGTCAGTTTTTTCATTATTTCTCCTTTATTCCATTGGTGAGAACTTAGTCATTTGACCACATTGAATTTCAGGAGAGCTTCGGAATTGTTAGAATAACTGGTTGGGCATCTGCCCCGTTAAATTTCATTGCTATGGTAGAAGGGGCTAATGTATTTGGTATTTCAATATGCAGTCTGACAGTAAAGGGTTGACATTTCCCACTGATTTATAAATGCAAAGAATTTCTGGTAAGCACCCCAAACTAATGCATATATATATATATATATATATATATATATATATATATATATACATATATGTATATATATACACACACACATGTGTGTGTATGTGTGTGTGTGTGTATTTTGAGGGGGCAAAGCCTGCCTCAAAAGTCTTCTAAGGCATATAGCCAATCTTTACATGAATTTATCATTCAAAGTCTATTTTTGTAAAATTATCTCACTGAAAAAGATTTGTCCTCTTCCTGTCTTCATTAAGGTCATATTTATCACCATGTGACTTAGAGCACACCATGGTACATAGTGTGCACCAGATTTTATTGTATCTGGAGATCTGTGGCCACTTTCCCCAATCTCCTCTTATGAGTCTACCGGTGTTCCTATCTACCCATTGCTTACACAGTCAAGTTACAATTAACTAGTTGCTTTCACTTGCCAGTTGTTTTCGTAGAGCCTGCAATAGAGACATAAAAGTTGTGGGTTCTCTCCTGAAAGACAGAATCGTGTTTTTGAAAATGGCTATAATTATAATGGACAACAGATAATCTCAAATCTTTAATTTGGCTTTATTCCAATTTCTGCAATTACCTCCTTATAATTCTATCCAAGTAGCACCGCATAATACTAGTACAGGGAGATAGACATGTTAGTAGAAAATATGCATGCAGTTTCCAGTTTCCACAGTCATTTCATAAGTACTCAAGTCTAAATTTTAGTGTTAGGAGGTTTTCTTCTAAAAGACATATTAAAATAAATGTGGCGTATGAAATCCAACCTATATGAAAGTGATCCAGTGGAAATGACTCTTCTGCTGTCCCAGATTCTTAGCTGAAGAATGCAAAAATAAATAATTTCAGTAATTTGATGATTGTCAATGCAGATATGTCTCATGCATAGATATGCATACTTATCATCTTTAATGAACATGCAGGAACATACCATTGACATTATTCCATAGCTTGCTTCATTTTTTCACTTAATCACACATATTCTAGTGCTAAGATCTAACTAATTTTCACCCTACGGGCTATCCTGTTTCATTATACAGGTGTACTATCACTTACATAAATAGTGCCTACTGATGTGCTTCTAGGTTTTTTCCAGATATTTGCTGTTATTCATAGGCCTGACATGTCCAACATCATGCATATATCTTCCTCTGCATATGCAAATACACTTGTAAAAGAGACTTTTAGAAGTATGATTTTTACAAAGTTTCTTTTTCCATTTGATATTTTGTTGTTCACTTGTTGTTTTGATTCCTTGACCTTCTATCACACTCTGCTATACCCTGGCCTAGGACTGAGTGCTTCCACTATCTCATGGTAAACCGATGCTGATGGCTGATGCTCCAGGGAATGGTTTTCTTTTAAAGATTTGGTTAAAGCAATTACCTATTCCTGAAACGCATGGCTGTTAATGTTGTTATCTGCCTGCCTCAGGACCTAGCCTCACTCTTCAATGTCGGCTTTGATAGGGGAATTATGTGTACTTTTATTCTTCACGGTATTCCTCTCTTTTAAACTGGAGGGAGTGCGGATAAGTCTTTTGTAGTTCTTCAATATGATCACATCTGTTTTCATTTAAAATTTGTTTGTGCTATTTCTTAGTTTTCAGCAATTATTCATATTTTTTACCTATTTCATATATTTGATGGTCACTTCTTAGGAACCCAAAAGTGAATCAGATTCTATAGTAATTTAGAAAATAGAAATCCAATTCTTAATTCTTTTAGTCATTTTCTTTATATTTTTAATGTGGATTGCCTAATGTGAACATATATCAAATCATTAGATTTTACACTTTAAATATTTTATTTGTCAATTATACTTTGATAAAGCTAGAAAAAATAAAGTTAATTTTTCTAATTCAAAAGGTATCCTTAGTTACCAAAGTAAAAAACAAAATAACTTTTGACTCATGTACATGTGGAATAGACAATTCAATATATTTTCCTCTGGCTCTCCTTCCTCATAATACTCAGATTTTAAAAATTATAAATCTGCATTATCCTTATATATATTTTAAAACCATATCAAGTACTAGAGATTTGAAATACTTCTTTACTTATTTTTTTAGAGAATTCGTATATGTGCTAAATTTTGGAGTATTGAATAAATTTGCTTGTACTTAGAATTTGTCTTAGCATATGGATATTGATTTTGTATTTGCTATCATAATCTTCATCCTCCTTTACTTCATCATCATCATTATATTTAGAAAATTGATTTGTATCTGTTCTGTTCCCCCCCCCCATCTGGAAACTGTCATCGTTATCACCTTTTCTAAAAATAATCTTATTTTTTTTCTTTACTGTTTTCATTTTGTTCTCCTTTCATTTTGATAGAGACTATCATGTTTCCTGATCATAGGGCCTGATTTTCTTTTTAATCCTATTCTACCTCTTTTGTGTAAAATATATATTATGTTAAGATACATGTACATTAAACTCTGCTATTGCATTTTAGTTATCTTAAATAATTTCTTACTTTTCTATAGTCTTCCTTTGCAACTTTACCTCAACACTGTTTTGTCTCCGTTTCTATCTCTGCCTTTTTGTAGAGCTATTTTTTCTAGGTTCTTCTCCTGATGCCCCTGCCCCTAGGACAGTTAACTGCTGTCTTATAAAATTTCACTTTTTTTTATTACTTTATTGTTGTTCAATTACAGTTATTTGCATCCTCTCCCCTCCCTTCCTACTTTTTAAATGAAATATTATTTTTAGAAATATGCTCTTAGACTCCTTGGTAATCTTCTTTTATCTCTTTTGCTGTGATATTTTTCCTTCATGAATACCATTTTTCTCTTTATTCATCTGCAGCTTGGGAAAGATATTTATAGGTCTAGTACTTACACGTCAGGCCGCTGATGCTTCTGTCATTGTCCGTTGCAGCTGCTACCTCCTCCCACTTGAATTAAGTGTGAAAGCCTGGGTGAGTACACAGGGCCTCTGTCACGATTAACAACCGCCTAGGACGCTGTTAGTGTTTGTCTGTTAGACCTGGGCTAAATAATCTCTTTCATGTTCTCTGTCCCATCTAGAGAATGATTGTAGCCCTGCTTTATCTGCACTTTCACTTTCCATGGTTTCAATACATGTGATCAACCATGGTTTGGAAATAGTAAATGGAAAATTCCAGAAATAAACTACTCATCAGTTTTAAATTGCAGGCCATTTGGAGTAGTGTTGAGACATCTTGCACCATCCTACGGTCCCTACTGGAATGTGACACCCTTTTGTCCAGAGTATGCACTTTGTGTACACCCCCTGCCCATCAGTCGCTGACTGAGTAACCATCACACTTACCAGATTGACTGTTGTGTATCAGTGTGTCAGTTCATGTAAACGCTATTTTGCTTAATAACACCCTTGAAGCCATTCACATTACTTTTATTACAGAATATTGTTATTGTTGTTCATCTCTTACTATGCCTAAGTTATAAATGTTATCATAGGTATGCATGAAGGAAAAAAAAAACAAATATATAACTTTTGGTACTATCCACAGTTCCAAGTATTTTCTGAGGGTCTTGGATAGAATCCCTGGTCAATGAAGGAGGACTACTGTGTAGTGAAAGAATGAATGCAGTCTCCTGTGTGCAAAGCTCCCTTACTCCGACTTTCATAAAACATTTTCTTTACACTGTATCCTCAAATACAACACAGCGCTGCCTTACCATTCTATATAATAATTTTGTATGTAATGGCAATTATACTTTCTACATGGAAGAAGAAAGATAATTGCAGATGAAGAAAAGGAAGAGTGGGCAGAATGCTCCTTGGCAGGCTGGGAATGTTGTCTCTCTATTGGAGGAATGACTGACATTTATCAGGCCAGTATAGCTGCATGCCCTGGTCTTAGGTGCATTCATTAGATAGTGATCCTAGATTACATTATTTGATGTACTTTCTTCTCATCTGTAGATTGGAGCATGTGTTTTATAATCCAAAATGTGTTTTTTAATTCATACTAAGTACTAAGTATTTAGTAAGCACTATTTTTTCTGACTCTGCTTTTGCTTCAAGATGTGATAGATTTTCTTGTTTGCTCCACATACCTTATGGTTATTCCAGTCTTAGTATTTAAATAGCATAAACATGACATTTCTTCAGGATAGCGGCACATGGCTTTCATTCTTCATGGTTCCACAACCACTTGTTGTCTTTTCCCCTTAATATCAAAGCTAAGATGACCGACTCGGCCCAGCGCACCGGGGGCTTTCTGTGTCTCAGCTTGAGTCCCAGGAGCGCCCACAGTCTGCCAGACTAAAACAGCTTGGTCACCTCAAAATAGACAGCTTGTGAGTCTCCCTAAATTTCAAGTTTGACTATTTTATTTCACGGTTCTAGAACGTTTTAGGGTTCCCGGTTTTCTCCCAGTAAACTTGTTTCTTCCACTAACCTACTCCATGATAATTTGGCCTCTTTCTGCATTTATTCATGCTGTTTCCTATAGTTACCATCTTTTTCTGGCTAATAGCATATTTTAGCATTTTCTGCTTTTTAAAAATATGTCACATTTTTAATATTTTCAAAATCTTTTCATTTGTTCGTAACGTCTTGTACTTTTAAAAAATTCTGCTTGCCTGAGACGTTTTATGCTTCTATTCTGTATTTCCTATTTTGTCTTTTTTTAATTAGTTTTGCTAGAGGCTTGTTTTTTTTTTTTCACTAGTCTCTTTTGAGTATGCATTTTTAAATTATTTTCAGATATTGAAATTTATATTTCTCTCCTTACAATTCTTATTTATCTGCTATAGTTTTTTTTTTTTAATTTTTTAAAGATTTTATTTATTTATTTTTTAGAGAGAGGAGAAGGGAGGGAGAAAGAGCAATGTGTGGTTTCCTCTCACATGGCCCTCACTGGGGACCTGGCCTGCAACCCAGGCATATGCCCCGACCGGGAATCGAACCGGGACCCTCTGGTTCCCAGCCCGCGCTCAATCCACTGAGCTACACCAGTCGGGCTGCTATAGTTTTTTAACCCCTTTGCTTTCTTTCTTTTTGTGTTCATTTGTCTTCAGTGTTTCTTCTAAAAACAACATATGGCTAGATTCTGTTTTTTCTTAAATCAAATTTGAGAGCATTTATCTTTTAATCACCAAAGTTATACTACACATAATTGCAATTACTGGTTTGTTAGGTCTTTTTTTATATTTTATTTTAATTTTTATGTATTATATCTTTTTACTCCTCTCTTGAAAATTTTCCATTAGCAATATCAATTGCATGGATTATATTTTCTATTTCAATTTTTTGTATTATTGATTTTCTGCTATTTTCTCATATAGTATCAGCCATCTCTGGAATAAACTCCCTCACTCACAATTCAGCATAACTTTGCTCAGTTTTTTAAAATTTTAGGCATTGTACTCAGGGAGAGTTAACATGCCACAGCTGCTAGGACTACATTACTTGGCCCATGAGTAATGGGCAGACACTTGCCAGCTGGTCTGCACCTGTTGGCATATCCTGACCACCCCACCCACCCCACCCATGCACCTACTCTGGTTTGCCTCTTTTGCTGTTACCCTTATAACAGGCAGTGTGAAACACCTATTGTGCTGGGGGATACGGGAAGGTGCCAGTGCTTCTGATTCATGTTTGTGACTTTCCACGTTGCTCTTCACAAATGCTCCCCAGCACCGCCACCGTTTTGCCTGCTCCAGCCAGGAAAGTAAAAATTGAACATTCACATTTAATGGGAAAGATGTCTTTTACCCTTGGCCAACTGCAGAAACTTTCCACATTATATATCTAGACTGTGGACAATGCAAGGCAATGACAGGGGAAGGAAAAAGGGTGCTTAAAACTCCCAACTTCAATTTGTCTTTGACCTTTTCCTGCTGGTTGGGTGCCCATTTAAGTTCCTTCTTGATCATTCTAAGTTTTCTAAGCTCAGATTCGTCAGTTTTATGGCCATTTCTGAGTATGCATATACACTAACTAAACTTGCTATATCATTTTTAACTCAGTGGTTTTTTACAAACCTAGAAGATTGCAGCTAGTACTCGGTGCATTATTTTTCTTTGATAATGCCAGTAAATCTTAGTGTCTCATCAGAACATTTTTTCTGACTCTGCTTTCCCTACAAGATGTGATAGAGTTTCTTGTTTGCTCCATATACCTATGATTATTCCAGTCTTAGTTTTTAAACACTATATCTGTCTTCTCTAGTGGAAAGGATGCTCTTTGATGGAACAAAGAGTATCTTTCAAGTACATGTATATAGCATCTAGCAAAATTCCCAGCACATTGTTACTAAATGATTTCTCCATCAAATGTTTCCAGGAAGATAAATTATAAATTATCCCAGGATGAATGCATAATCATTTAATGAAAAGTCCTAAAATGGAGAATTTATTTTTTTTCAACCCCGTAATTTTGAGAACTGGAAAATGGGCTCTTAATTTTCAAATTGCATAACTTACATCTGTTGAAGAAAGTAGTATAGCATATACTTATTTTTTATTCTAAAACCTTATCTGAGAATCGCTCTACTAAAATTGTAAAGTGTGGTTAATGTCTGTTTCCTGTGGATAAAGAAAGCCTAGAAGAAATAGGATAAAAATAAACAGATTTAACAGATACTGTTCCTCATGGGAAAATTAAAAGTTAACTTTTTTAAATTAAATTCTTGTTAAAACTGGAAATTTATTATTGTGTATGAAGATGAGGAGTAGAAAGCTATAAAAAGGGATAAAAGGCATGCAGTGTCCAGGCATGCATTTACTCATCTCAATTTAATTTGCCAAAACAAGAAATGAAATAATGTGGAGTTTGACTTATATGTTCTGAAATGAAGGAAAATTGATATTTCCAAATGTACGTGTTTCTTCTCTATGAAACACACACTGGCATTTGTCCAGCTTCTGAAGAGCCAAGGCAAATAAAGTTCTTGAAGAGCTTTACCTAATAGCTGTAGCATCAGCTTGTATACGGTTTAATGAACTATATAAAATAAGTAGTGTTCTACACAAATTCTGATTCAACAGGAGTAATGATAACACTGCAATAGTTTACAGTTGCTTCTAACTTTGTTACAATGTCTTAACCAATATTTAGTACATATGTTTGACAATCACAATCATGACATCTAACATGACCGAGGAGTCAATTTTTCAGAGGTTAATTGATCACGTTCAATCTATGAATAAATAGCAACAACTCTATTCTGCCATAAAGTAAGTTAGGTAGCTGTAGCTTTAGTTGTTGAGCTAATGCTTTGGTTTGTTTGAGTGAAATAATGCTGAAATTTTCAAGTGAAAAAAGTGATCTCTGCACTTTTAGTAGCAATGTGTATTAACAGAGATGATGGTACAATTCTGCCTTCCCGTTGTAGAGACTTGGTGCCTTACCCAAACCCATCTCAAATGTTTATTGAAAATGTGAAGCTGCATACTGATGTATTTAATATATTCCTCTATTGCCATCACATATTTTCTTCTCTTTATTTTGCCCACTCTGTTTATATTTTCAAGTGATACATTTTTCATGTTTTACATTTTATATTTAGTTCGTCTATTTCTTTTGTGTTCATTTTGTGTGTAGAATGGGATAAGTGTATAGAATAATTCCATGAATAATGCATTTTATATTGTTATTGGACAAAGAAGCATAAAAAGATTATCTGATCTCTAATATAATCATATGGGAATATTGTTAAAGTAAAAGTTTGCTTTATAACAGTGAGAGACTTATGCCTTTGTGAAATTTATTTAACTATGAACCCATTATATAGCATTGTACATAATGTTTTCTTTTCTGTCACAGTTAGATGATATTTATTATAAATAGCTATTGAATTTAACTAAAATGAACATGCAAGACGTCTTTATGATGTGAGTTAAGCATAGCTAGATAAGTTTTCAGTCTTGATAGTGCTGTGGATACAGCAAATAAAGCAAACAAGTATTTCAGAGGAACACACTTTTACGCTATTTAAAAGTTAAGCTACAGAAATGAAATAGTGTGTTATGTTATAATTCCACCACGTGAAATAGTAGTTAGTTCAAGGCAGGTAAAAAATTGTATGTTAAGAATTTCCAAAAATCTTCCTGCAGCAGTCCATAAACTTAGGGCTCTATTCATCTTCCTTTGTGCTTCATCTAAGCCTAAGAAAAGGAGACATCCCTTTCTGATTATGGTGCCATTTTTGAAGCACTCCATTTATATTTTTAATAATTTTCATGTCTGTTTCCTTGTATGGTTTAATAGGATACTTGGGCTTTGTAGGCTAGGAAAAAAGAAATAACTGTAGACAATGTAATACATTGCAGTTGACCGAAAGTCTGTATTAGGAATGAGCCAGTCAGCACAGAAAACAATCTGTCTTTAGTAAAAGACCTACAAGTGTAAAATACACCTTTCCTTATTATTTCAACTATACTTAAGATGATATTTGATCTTAGTAATTCAGTTATAAAGATATACCCCAAACCAACTTCAAAATAAGTGATTAAATTTATTTTTCTCTCTGGGATCGTGTATCGCCCATCCTTTATGGAGACAGTTGCAATGACGGCTATAAGAGTGCCAACTGCAAGTGGCCAGAAAACCCAAGATCTTGTCTTACTCGCTCCTCTCCATTTTCACAGTTTCACTGAGGGGCCATCATAATAATGTAGGAAATCATGCTGTGCATTTCCCTGGCCGGTAAGTTACTCCCCCCGATGACAATGGGATGTTTTTACTGCAACACTGTCACTACAATTTTTACATTAACTGAAAGGTTAACCAAGAAGGAATTTACTTAAGAGAAAAAAATATGAAAGCAAACTTTGTAACTAGAGAAAAATACCCCTAATCCATGTCACTGTCTTGATGAGATCATACAGACTGTTGTCTAATAAGAGATCTTTACTCCAGAGGTTGTTTCTTTTTAAAATTTTTAAATTTAAATTTAAATGTATGTTGTTCAATTACAGTGGTCCTGCCTATTTCCCCATTGCTCACCCCTACCTCGTCCCCCCACTCCCACAGTCAATCCCCCCCTGCGTTGTCCATGCCCAAGAGTCCTCTTAAAGGAGAATCTGCTGAATGTCAGTGGTCTCAGGTGATCTATTAAATAGCTGATAAACATTCTAAAGATTTCGAAGAAAAAGAAATTTTCTTGGATACAAATGATATCTAAATTTAACCATGCTTTTTAATGTATGTTATTATATTATATGTTCATTATGTTATTAATAATCTTAACATCTTTAATGGTTGGCATTTTTTACAAAAATTAGCTAACATTCAGTTGACATTCTCAGAGATCATAAGTTTACATGATTTGAAGTTTGGAATTTTCACTTATTTTATTTCCATGTTGTGAAGGTATTATTTGTTATATTTTATCACTGTAGCACACATATCACTACTTCTTGGTGTCCAGGCCTTTATGCAATCAGCTCCTCTTGAGTTGGATTGGACCTATGACTTGGGTGTAGCCAATAGAATATAACAAAGGTGATATGCTGTCACTAGGATGAAGTGACCTTATATAAGACTCTATATTGGATAAACTAGGAATAGAAACTCTTCCTTGCAAGTCTGATGAAGGAAGCAACCCCACTGGAGACCCTCACGTGGTAGGATTCTGGGGGATGTGTCTAGGGACTGTGGGTGACCTCTGTGGGGGACCCTCTGGGAAGTGAAGGCAACCTTCACCCTGCAGAAAGCTAGAGCCAAGAGTCACACAACAACAAGAAAATAAACGGTGTCAATAACCTGAGTGAGCCTGGACATGGATCCTTCACCAGCCCTACATCTCTGAGGATGCAGTCAAGTTAATACCTTGAGTGAAGCTTTATGGGAACCTGAACAAAAGACTTGGTTAGGCCTTGAGCAGCCTCCTGATTTATGTAAATTGTGAAACCGTAAATGTGACTTTTACAAAGCCCCTAAGGCGGTTGTCACTTGTCACACAGCAATAGAAAACTAATAAAGTCACCAATTCCCAATGACATACCTGATGGCTTTAAAATGGATCACCAACAGAGTGAAAGTAGCAATGTAACGCTAGAACTCAGAATCCAGTTGCAATCATAGTGAACAGAGATGCTCTAAAACATACACACTGCGAGCTTGTTTATGCTGAACAAGTGAAACTTTAATGCGAGTGTAAAAGAACAGAAGAAGAAATCTTGGCATAGAATTTTATTGAAACAGTGATTAGTCTGTTCCAATCCAGTTCATTGTCTTTTACAAAATATTGTCACAATTTTTAGATAGTATTTTCAAATTAACCATAGTAATTTTTCTGACAAGCCAACCAAATTACTTTATTTTTCTCAAAATGCAACAAATATTTTCTAGTTAAAAAAGAGTTTTAGCAGTAAATACAGATGAAAGATCAACTATAAAAGAATCATTTAAAGTTGCAACCCATGTAGCATGAACAGACATGAGATAAACTACTACCAAAATGCCTTAGAAAACCAAACAAATGATGTGCTCAGAGAGAACAGCAGAATTATCAGTTGGCAGAATTCCTCTATTAAATAGCACTCTTTATCATCCATGTGATATAATATAGAAGGAAAACATCAGTGGCGTATAATATAGAAGAGAAATTAATAGCCCATATGTATCTTAATAGATATATAAATTTAGGGTGGTCTAAAACAATACTAAAAGTATGAATCAGCCTATGGCATATGTTTGGAATCTATATAAGGCTGAATGACTTATTTTTTAACCTTTTATTTTGAAAATCTTTTAAATGTACAGAAGATTTGGAAAGATTACACAGGAAGGTCCTATACACCACAGCTTCCATCTCACATAACTATAACAAATTTATCAAAGCTGGGAAAATAGTATTCAGAAAATGACATTAGCCATATTAACCTGAATTGTATATTTCATTCAAATTCCTATAGTTTATTTTTTAACTAATAGCCTTTTTATACACCAGCATACAGTTTCGTTTAGCAGTTGCGTTTATCATCACTTCACCTTAGTTTCCTTGAATCTGTGAAGTTTCTTAGTCTACACTTATCGTTCATAATATTGCCACTTTTGAAGAGTATTGGTGAGTTATTTTGTAGAATGTCCTCGATTTGGGCTTGTTTGATGTTCTCTCATAATTAAACTGGGATTAAAGGTTAGGGGGGAGATTACTTCAAAGTGGAAATGCCCTCCTCATTGCATCAGTGCATGAAATCAGGGTGACGCTGCTGGACGTTTTTAACCTTGATGGCATGGTGAAGGTGAGGTCTGCCAGGTTTCTCCATTGTAAACTACTTATTTTTTCCTTCCCGTATTTTATGTGTTAAAGCAAATCACTCATTCTACCCCATATTCAAAGGGAGGTGAATTAAGCTCCACCTCCAGAGGAGAGAAATATCAAAGAATTTGCAGGCATAAGTTTAAAAAACAGAGTAATTAAGAAATATTTGTGGGGAGATACTTTGAGGTTATAAAACAATTTTTTCTTAAAGTTTGCCTAATAATTATATCATCCATCAGTGGATCTTTCCTACAGAAATGATCACTGTGGAGTTTTAATTGCGATTTTTCTATTTCCCTCATTTCTTTTACACTTATTTGGAATTCATCTATAAAGAAATTTTGTCCCGTTTCCTCTATTTATTTTTATTCAATCATTTATTTATAGAAGACCTCTATCATCCATGATTTTTCTCTCTCTGCAGTTTCTGTTACCCGTGGTCAACCATGGTCTGAAACATTAAATGGAAAATTCCAGAAATGAGCAATTCATAAGTTTTAAACTACGTGCCATCCTGAGTAGTGGGATGAAATCTCATTCTGCCAATCAGGTCCTGTCTGGACGTGACTCATGCCTTTGTCCAGGGGGTTCACACTGTTTTCACTGCCAGTCACTCAGCCAGCTGCCTGGGTCATCAGACTGTCATGGTATCAGAGTGTTTGTGTTCATATAACCCTTACTCTACATAATGGCTCCAAAGCCATTCACATAATTTTTATTACAGTATATTGTTATAATTGTTCTTTTTATTTTTATTTATTATTATTAGTAATGACAGTTACTAGTATTGTTACTATTTTTATTAGTAACAATATTGTTGCTACTATTATTATTAGTAATGACAGTTATTAATATATTACTGTGCCTAACTGATAAATTAAACTGTGCCATTGCTATGTATTAGAAAAAAAACATAATTTACAAGGGGACCATCCCCCAAAAGAACTTATTTATAAAAAATTTGTGTATTTATTCTTACATGTTTAAACTTCATTCACTTTCAAAGTATTATTTTTTAGTTTAATACTCAAAATCCATTTTATAAGAGAACAGTTTTCTTTTAAGTTGATGATTGGTTTGTGAGTAGAATACAAAAATACACAAGCATCAGAAGTTATTCAATACCATTTATAAAGCAAAAATGAGCATAATTGATGTAAAAGTTAAACTTAGTCATAGAAAACAAATAGTAGTCAAAGGAATATCTAATGAGCTTTGTTAAGTTTTAATTGAATTACTGTGTAATTGTAAAATATAAACTGTGGAAACTGAGGTTAGTTCTCAGTGTTCTGTATGAAGAAATAAGCAACAAATCTGAAACAATTAATTTCTAATACATAAGCTTATTTTGAAGGGAAGAATGTTCTCATGAATTTCTAAATTAAGGTATAAAATTAAAAACAAACTTTTCACAATATTGAAAATTCTAGATATATACATTTATTATTTCAAATTATTTCCTACAGCTACATACATGGTGATACATTCATACTTTTTACTGAAATATAATTAACATACAATACTGTGTAAATTTGAGGTACATAATGTGGTGATTTGATATAACTGTATATTGTAATATGATTAACACCATAGCTTAGCTAACACCTGTTGTGTCACATAATTCTCATTCCTTTTTGTAGTGGGAACAATTAATTTCCAGTGTCTTTGGAACTTTAAAGTTAATAATACAATATTGTTGACATGTTGTGCATTAGCTGTCCGTGACTTTTTATCTATCAGTTCCAAGTTTGTACTCTTAAACAAGTTATCCACAATTCCCCAGCCCCTAGCCTCCGGTAATCAATATTCCAGTGTCTATTTTTCTGTGTTCAACATTCTTAGATTTCTCATATAAGTGACATCATACAGTGTTTGTCTATTCCTGTCTGACTTATTTCACTTAGCATAAATCCCTCAACGTTTATCCATTTTATCACAAATTGCAAGATATTTTTCTTTCTCATGGTTGAATAATAATTAAATTTAAAATATGAACATATATTTCAGCCATAATATATTCAAACCTAAGCTTTAAATTCAAGTTAAATATAATTATTTAATGTTGAGAATGTCTGTTTTTCTAAGAAAGACCAATTATAATGCTAAGCAATTGATAAGATTTTAACTCTTTACTAAAAGTTGGTGACTTCTTCAATGAGATATGTTGAGAGCATAGAAATATATATGTATATTCAAATGTTATAAAAGAAGTTGAAAATACATTTTAAATAAATGGATGACAACTACAATGGCTAATGATATTATCAATCCACATATAAGAAAAATCAGGTTTTATTCTTGACTCTCCCTTGGAGAAGTTAGTCATCTCTCAAATGCATCTGAAGCCCTGCATCAGCATCATCGCTCCAGTCTGTCATCGGCTTGCCCTCCCCTCACCCAGAGAGATTCTCGGCTCCAATCCTGACATCCACTCTTTTCCTCCCCCATTTCATTGTCTGTAATGTTTTGAGCAAATTTCTTTACAGCAAATGTCCTCATACCACTCATCATCATCTTTTTTTTTTTTTTTTTTTGCCTTTGGGATTTAGTTCAATACCCTTGACCTGGCTTACAAGGTCTTGAGCATGCAGTTCTCAAGCTGAGGACTGTGCAGCTGCATATCCTTGCTCGCGTCATCCTCATGCCCCTCTCCTCTAATCATACTTCTTTCTGATTCTAAAATACCCTGTCCTCCTTCCTTAGGAAACTGATACATGTTCCTCTTCTGTCTCCTACATCTAGATAATTTCTGCTCTTCCTGCTGTAAGATTCTACTTAAATTTTACCTTCTCACAATCGCCTTCTGTGAGCCTCCAATCTGGAATGTTTTATTCTCCTAGGTCAACCTCATAATTTAAACACTTTTTACTTGTAACAGTTCACACTTAAACTTACTTCATCAATATTTGTGATTTACTTTAGATTACTAAATCTATGAACATATAAACCTTAAACATTTTTTTTTATTTCTATAATTTCAAAGACTGGCATACAGATAACAAAAAGATCTACCCAGTTTTCAAGATTGGATGGGTCTTGACAGAGTACCAAACAGAGTATCACTCAAGGAGGGTAAATTCAAAGGAAGAAGAATGTTTCAAGAACATTATTACCTTACCTTACCTTATTAGTAGGGCGAAGGCAAAGTACTGAGGAAGGTGGTGGTGGGTAAAGCTCACCAATGAGGAATGAGTTAGTGGAGAGGTGAGTGTCCAGTGCCCATGGAAGGAAATTTATATTTCAGGTTTATACAATGAGATTTATTGCAGGGTATGACTTATATCTCTTTAGAATTGCATGCAGAAATGAATGTCATCAGCTGGTTGGGACTGAGGAAGCTGGTATTGTACACCAATGGTTTTCAACTTTTTAGCATATACAAATATTATGCAGAGGGCTTGTTAAAGCCCAGATTTGGAGGCTCCACTTCCACAGTTATTCAGCTAGGTTTGGGGTCAGGCTTAGAATTGGCCATTATGTAGTTTTCTAGGCCATGCAGTTGCTTCCTGTTTAGAGATCACACTTTGGCAAATACTGCCCTTAACTGAACACCCTGTTTCAGTAGAATTGCAGGCATTCTGAAATATTCCCTCATTCCCTACCATCATCCACAAAAATTTTAAACAAGCAAATGAACAAATGGACTAATGTTTAAGATGCTACAACAGGTAGTTTTATTATGTGGTTTTAGAAGTAACACCAACAGTGTAAATCATACGGTCCACAGCTGAGAGAAATTAGAGTAGGAGGGTGTTTCTGGTCTCATTTTCTTTTTTCTCTAGCATTACTGTGGAAGAGAATTTGTATCCTTAAAGCATTATGATAGCTTAATCTCACCTTGACTATCTAAAGTAGTGATAAATCCATAGATTATTTTTGCAAGATACTTTATTGTTTAATTTGTCCTAAAGTAGTGATTACTTTTCTATTTTTCAAATTAGCATTTAATTTTAACCATATAACAGTTATTATTGTATTGTGGTTTAAATAATTTAGTCTATTCTCCTGTGCCATACTTTCTAAGAATAAAGAGTGATTAGAGACCTCAGGACATAAGCAACAAAATGTTAATGAGTTTTCTGGATTTTCATTTTGTCTCAGATATCTAAACTGGTTGCTGGAAAAGCAGGCAAACCTGGAAGTGCCAGAGTCTAGATAATTAAAAACCACAAGAAACACTCACTGAGATAACAAATGATCCAATAAAGGGGCTGTTTAGCAAGATGGAAAAGTTTTAGAAAGTAATCATTCCACTCCAACCAAATACCCTAGAGAAAACTGTAGCCCATTTCAGAGCTTTCTCAGCAAAGGTCAAATGGGAAAATAGGCCTTTCATCTTGGCTAGACTATAAGAAAGCATCCTAAGTGCTAGCTAGCATAATGTCAAAGAAGGCTGAATCAGGAATAAGAATGTTCATCCCTATCAAATGATAAGGAGGCCCCATCTTTTATGGTGTCCATGGCAACCACTTGGGAACCAAGATTTCCACAACCATGTGGCAGTAATGAGATACATACACCTCCTTCTCCCTGCCTGGATGATGTCAGAAAATGCCTAATTGGGAACATGGTCTCTTAGAAGTAATGAGGGAGTGACACGCCTCCTGCCAGAGTTGTCAGAAGAGTCCTGCTAGAACAGAAGATTTAAATAAGATCCAGAGCCTAATGTAATATGTAAAATGTGCAGGTTTCAATAAAAAATTATTCATTATACGAAAACCAGGAAAATCTCCATTCAAATGTGAAAAAACAATCACCAGATACCAACACCAAGATCACACTCTATGAATGGCACAGAGAAAAGACCTTAAAATAAACCAAGTTTGGGACATGTGGGTCTATAACAAAAGATTTAACACTCCTGTTACCATAAAAATTTCAAAGGAGAAGGCAAGTGTTGCTAAAAGTTAGTGTAGAAATATGGTTGAATTGTTTTTTAATTTGGCAAAAGACGGAACCTACAGATTCAAGAATCTAACTGAGTCCCAAAGGAAAAGAAAAACCCAAGAAATATATGGCATGGCACATCATTATCACATTTGTAAAAACTACAATGAAACACCTTGAAAGCACTAATTGAAAAATGAAGCATTAACTAGAACAAATAAATAAATCTAATGATAGCTGAGTTTTCATCAGAAACCAGAAAGTCAGGTTGGAAGGATGCCACTTTTTTCAAGTGCTAAAAGAGCTTTTAATTTAGAATTCTATATCTACTAAAATATCATTCAGGAAAAAAGGAGAATCAAAAATAAGAGAATTTGTTTCCAGCTGACCTAACCTAAAAGAATAGCCAAAATAATTTTTCTAAACAGAAAGGAAAAAATAAAAGAAGAAATCTTGGCCTATTAGGAAGAAAGACCCATGCAAAGAAAAACACTTACACAAATATAGTAGGCTGTCTTCTGCTCAAGTTAATGAACTATTTGACAGTTGCAACAAAATGCCAACACACTCTGATATGGTTCTCTAAGTACGTAGAAGAAACATGTAAGACTATAAATGAGAGAGGATGAAGAGACGAAAAGGGAGGTAAGATTTCCACACTTAACTAGAACTAATGAAATGTTGACAGCAGGAGATTGTAATAAGATATGTACTGGTACTGATGCTTGAGGGATCACTCTTCAATATGAACTAGCTTCGTTTATTTGTTTGATCTAATTATTAAAATAAACTGAATGTATAAATAGTGGCAATGAGTGGTTCCTGGATTTCTTAGTTGTCTTATTAATATGTTTGAACCAGGTGTTTGATCATTTTAATTATGAATTTTAAATAAAAATTTAGGGTGCTCACAAAAATAATAATTGACTTTTTGCTCAAATTAAAGCAAATAGTGATCAGATGAGTCAAGATTTGAATCATAATCTCTATGATTCTTAATATGATGGCGTGTTAGCCACTTAATGATAGTATAAAGTTTAAAAAAAACAGGAATACTAAAATAAGCATAGCTATAATAATTAGTTAATGAATACAGAACATAGAGTAGGCAAATAGTGAAAATAAAAAGATAAAAGAGAGGAATAGAAGGGTAGAATTTTTGTATGTGATCAAAGTTAAGCTGCTATCAGTGTAAAATAGAGTGTTATATCTGTAAGATGCTCTATGTAAGTTTCACAGTAGAGACAAAGCAAACACCTATAGTACATTCACAATGTATGAAGAGAGAATCAGAGCATACCACTATGGAAACATATCAATTTATAAAGAATGGCAGCAGAGAGGAAAAAAGGAAAAGTGGAACCTCAAAACAACCAGACAGTAATTAAGAAGAAATTAATATGACATTAGTAAGTACTTATCTATCAGTAATGACTCTACATATAAATGGCTTGAATTCTCCAATCAAAAGGCATATAGTAGCTAGATGAATTAAAAAAAAAACAGCTATATGCCACCTATAAGAGAGACTCACTTCAGCTTTCAGGATACATGGATTTAAAGAGAAGGATGGAAAAATATAGTCTGTGTAAGTCGATCAAAAACATATACTCACCCAACATCAGAACACCTGCATATAGTAAGCAAGACAGATATGGACAATAATAGGAGGGGACATCCATACCTCATTTTCCAAATGGATAGTTCATCCAGACAGAGCATCAAAAAAGGAATGTTGGACTTGGACCATATTTTGGACCAAATAGACGTAAACAGTTATAGAATGATCCAACCAGCAGCAGCAAAATACACATTTATTTCAGACATCCATAGAATTTTCTCTAGGATAGGTCACATGATAGGCCATAAAACAAATCTTAGACAATTTAAGAAGATTGAAATTATGCCAAGTATCTTTCTGACTACAAAGATATGAAACCAAATTGACAAAAAGAGAAACATCTAGAAAAATCTAAAATATGTGAAAATTAAGCAATACACTCATAAATAAGACATGGGACAAAATTAAAATGATAGAAGTTAAAGGGATTAGTCAAAAAACATGTATGCATAACCCACAGACACAGACTACAGTGTGTTTGTTGATGGCCAAAGGGAAGGTGGGTTCAGGCCATAAGGCAGGTGAGGAAATAGAGGGATGGGGAATGAAGACATCTGTAATAGTATAAACAATGAAAATAAAGTTAAAGAAAGAAAATAAAAAATATTGCAAAACAAGTGAAAATAAAAGAACAACGTATCAAAACATATAGGATGTTGCCAAAGAAGTTTTTCATTTAAGAGGGAAGTTTATAGCAATAAATATGTATCTTAAGAAGAAAGAAAGCTCTCAAACATATTAATTTTACACCTTAAGGGACAAGAAAAAGGAGTAAAAATTAAACCCAAAGAAAAAGGAAGGAAAAAACAAAATCAGAGAGAAATGAATGGAATAGAGGCCAAAAAATAATTAAAAAGTTCAATGAAACTAAAAGTTGCCTTTTGAAAAGATAAATAAAATGTACAAATTTTTAGCTAAACTAAGGAAAAAGAAAAAAGGATGAAATAAATAAAATCAGAAATGAAAGAGGAGACATTACAATCAATACCACAAAAATACACAAGACAATTCTATGAACAATTATTTGCTATACACTGAAAAATCTAAAAAATGAATAAATTCCCAGAAAGACACATTTTACTGAAACTGAATCATGAAGATGTAAAAAATATGAACATATTCAAATTGTGAATGTTTGTAATATTGAATTCAATATTCAATATGAATATTGAATCAGGCAAAATAAATAAAACATCTCAACAAGAAAAGCACTGGGCCAGATGTCATTGTAGAAAATTCTTCCAGATGTTATGCCAATCCTTCTCAAAATCTTCCAAACTTTGATTCCCAGTCAGGGCACATGCCTGGGTTGCAGGCCGGGTCCCCAGTGAGGGCCATGTGGGAGGCAACCACCCATTGCTGTTTCTCTCTTTCTCCCTCCCTTCCTCTATCTCTAAAAATAAATAAATACAATCTTAAAAAAAATCTTCCAAACTATAGAAGAGGGGATAAAAAAATCAAAATTTATTTTATAAGGTCAGCTTTGCCTTGATTCTAAAGCTAGATAAGGACACTACAGAGACATCTGTAATAGGACACTACAGGGAAATTATAGATCAGTATATCTGATGAATACATATTCAAATTTCTCAGAAAATATTGGCAAACTGAATCCAACAGCATCATGAAAGTACTATACACCACGATCAAGCCCTTGGATGCCAGGACGGTTCAACACATGCAAATCAATAAATAAAAAATACCGCGTTAATAAAATGAAAAGATAAAAATCATCTGATCAAATGCATAATATATATTTGACAAAAACAAAACATTCTTTTATGATTAATAAACTCAACATACTGAGTATGAAAGGAAAAAACTCAACATAATAAAGGCAATATATGTATGTGCATACGTGGACATTTAATAGTTTATGGCAAAGAGTCCAAGATTATTCATCAGGGAAAAGGTAGTTTCTTCAATGATTTGTGTTGGGAAATCTGGACAGGCACATGAAAAGAATGAAACTGGACCAATATTTTACACCGTACACAAAAATCAACTCAATACGGATTAAAGATTTGAATTTAAGACCTAAAACTATGAAACTCTTGGAATAAACCATACAGAGTAAGCTCCTTGTCATTAGTCTTGGCAATAATATATTTTTTTTGGATTGACACCAAAAGCAAAGACAATAAGAGCAAAATTAAACAAACGGGATTGCATCAAAATAAAAATAATCTGCACAGCAATGGAAACAATTAACAAAAGCACAAGGCATCCTATGGAATGGGAGAAAATATGCACAAATCATATATCTGATAAGGGGTTGCTATCTAACTCAATAGGTTATATGACTCAATAGCAAAAATAAACAATCCAATTAAAAATGAGCAGAGAAACTAAATAGACATTCATTTTAAAGAAGATGTGCAAATAACTAGGAGAAACAGGAAAAAATGGTCAACATTACTAATAATTGGGGAAAATAAAAATTAAAAACACTCTATCACCCTACAACTGTTAGAACATCTACCATCAAAAAAAGAATAGATAACAAGTGTTGAAAATGATGTGGAGAAAAGACCCCTGTACACTCTCGGTGGGGATGTAAACTGGTACAGCCCTTATGAAAACAGTGTGGAGGTCCTCAGCAAATGAGAAATAGAACTACCCTATGATCCAGCACTTCTACTTCCAGGTACTTATCCAAAGAAAAGCCTCCCAACCCTTCCCTCTGGTAACCACCGTCTGATGTGTGCGTCCATCAGTTTTTGTTTGCTTCCTTTTCTTGTTTATTTGTTGCTTTCAGTTTTATATCCACATGAGTACAATTTTATGGCTCTCAACTTTTTCTGTCTGACTTATTTCACTTACCATGATATTCTCAAGATCTATCAATGTTGTCACAAATGGCAGTATTTCACTTTTTCTCATGGCTGAGTAATATTTCATTGTATATATGCACCGCATATTCTTTATCCAATAATCTAGCAAAGGACATGTTAGTTGTTTTCATGTCTTGGCCACCATGAATAATGCTTCAATGAACAAAGAGGTGCATATATTTTTGCGAATAAATGCTTTCTAATGTCTCAGGTAGATACCCAGAGAGGTGTCACTGGGTCATATGGTAACTCTGTTCTTAACTTTTGTGCAGACTCCATACTGTTGCCTATAATGGCTGTACCTATTTTGAGGTTTAAAATGGTGATGTTCTGACTCTAATACTTGTTTTACATTTATTGGTTAGCCCTCTAGGACAGGGGAGATCTTTCATTGCTTCTAGACTTTTTAAAGGACAGAGCTTGGTATTTGGAATTCATGACTTTCAACTAATAACTACGGTTTTTATCCTTACCGACAATTTTCTTTTTTGACTTTCACTGTTTCATGTATCTATTTTTTTTCCATTTTAAGAATGCTCTACTCGGATAACATCAAGAAATATAGTTATTTTTATAATTTTACAATATACATGCTACAGTTTCAGAATTGCTATACCAATAACACTAATACACACACATTAGTAAATTTGAAGACTGTTAGCATTATTTCCTTTAGTTTGCAGGTAAGAACTCTCCAAAAGTTACACGATAGTACATTATTTCCTCTTCAACGTAGTTATAGGATTTATATGAAATACAATTGTGTTTTTACATTTCTGTTTGTATTCCATGTTACAGTTTTCTCCATTTCTTTGAAATTTAGTTTTATATTTTAATGTGTAGGAAAATTGATTCCAAAGTTAAATCTATACAAAAACATGCATTCAGAGAAATGCAGCTTCTCTCTACCTCTTCCAGCCCATTCTCCAGTACCCTCTCTATATGAACAAGCAGGATTGATTAGCTTCAAGATTATTCACCCTACATTTCTCTTCACAGAATTAAACACACATACGTTTTCTGGTTTTCTCTTAGTTTATTCAGAAAAGTTAGAATATATATATCCATGTGTATGTAATATTGTATTTACTTTGCTTCCCTCTCCCCATTTAGTGTCTTAGCAGGTACAATCTTTTTAAGTATCAGTTCATAGAAATTCGATACCTTTTGATGTTAAAGAAAGTTTGTATTTCTGTAACTTTGTTTACCTTTGCATTTATATACGTTTAGTACCCTAACCTCCTTTCTTTCTTAGACTTTTATGTATTTTTATAAATGAGTAAATTTATTATATTTTGTCCATACTTCTTCCTTTTTCTTATTTTCGCTATTTCTGTTTTATCATTCTATTAACATATTACTCTTCCAGCCTTGTCCCAACATTATTTTAATCCACAATTTATCTATAGTTAAATATAAAATGCTCACCCACAAATTTTTTTGTTAAAGTCGTCTTCATACGTTGCTTAGTTGGATAAACCTCATTCTCCAACAGATTTTTCAGGAACGATTCCACAGTACAGCATGTCTCAAATTTTAGCATGTTTAAACTTTTTATATAGTCTAAAATATACTGGATATATAAAATGTTTTTCTTTGAGTGTCTTAAAAATGCTAGTGTTTTTCTAACTTTTTGAACTGTTGGTTTTAAGAATTATTCTAATCTTATACATGTACTATTTTAATTTATCTTTTTTTCTTAAAGGATTGGAAAATATTTTTCTTTGTCTTTAAGTCTAAATTGATTATAAGATATATCTTCTAGTTGATTGTTTTGGATGAATTATTTCCAATATGTAATCTTTTTAATATGTAAATTTATTTTTTCTGTTGTTTTGAAAAATCTTTGAAAATTGTAGCTGAAATATTATTGCTCATTATTTTGCTTGTTTTCTCTTTCTGCTTTAGTGACTCCAATTAATTGTATACTTGATTCTCTTTGCTTGACTTACTCAATTACTTTTTCTCTCTTTTCATTTATTTTTTTTTCTTTTGGATGTTTACATTCTTTCTTCAATTATCTTTAGTAAATTTTTATTTAATATATTCTGGTTTAGGCATCTTGTATTTTATTCCTTATTACTGAGATGTTTTTACTCTTTTTTAAATTGTCTACCTTAGTTTGAGAAAATAATATTTTATTTATCTCTATTTTTATTCATCCCCATTACTCTTTTGAATTATTTAATTCAATTTTCCCTCATATTTATTATTTTAAAAATCATATTCAATTTTTATTGGAGTGCTGTGTTACAGTTTTCTTCCCTTCACAGTAGATTTGTTGTATGCATTTTTTTATCAGCTGAAGTAGATGCTTTATGTCTCTATTTATTTCCTTCTCAAATCCGATGCCTCTCTGAGACCTCTGCTTAGTCCTTGACATTTGATCATTTTCCTTGCAATCAACATCATCTATTACTGAGCTTCCGACCTGTGTTCAGTATTTAGCACTTAGTAGTGACTTTCTCTCTGGAGACTTACTTATGAGTTAGTTGTGTCTTCAGTTCTATGATCTTTTTTGTGACCATCTTTCATTCTCCCTCTGTCTCCATTGCATGCTTGTATTCATGAAGTGACTGCATAAGATCTATTAATATACATGGTAGCATTTTGTGTTTGTTCTTCTACTTACAGGTCCTTTAAGGTTCAAGTGTCTTTCTCTGTAGGATAGAAAAGTGGGAATTACATGTGCTTTTATTTGCACATCTGATTGAAATGTATACAGTTAGGAGAATGTAAAAAAAAATTTAAAAAGTTGTACATTTAAGCAACAACCATTATCCTAAGGCCCAATAGAAGTTCCTACATGCAAATTTTAAATCAGTTGTTTGGAAAATTTTTTATTAGAAAAACATTAGAAAAAGAGACAACTGCTTCTGCTACACCAAGATTTGCTCGATCTGATATGTAAATTTCTCCTGTGTTTAATATTTATCACTATGTATCAGTCATTGCATTAGACTTGAGGAATACATTTATAAATTTTGGTTAGAATGTAGGCTATGCATATAGGAGTAGAGAAAATGAAATGGAATAGAAGTTCAAGGTAAGTAAATGTGTGACCTGAATTTTAGAGTCAGGCCTTTTTAAATTTAAATTCAATAGGCAAGGCAGAGCCTTTTGTGACATTTTAACATTGTGGTCAAATAAGTTAGCACAGGTAATACTATTTAAGCAATGAGTAAAAATAAAACTAGTTTGTCCTCTTTTGATAGTCTTTATTATTTTATAAATATTTCCTGATCTACTTCAAATTACTAGATGAATTAAAGTAACATGATCTGTATATACTTTACAAGAACTAAGATAAAGGGACTATTATAAAGACATACAAAAAAGTTTCTTAAAAATAAAATGGTTATATTATATAGAAGAAGTAGGCATTATTTAGTACTCAAACTTACCATAGATTTAGCTAGAATTAAACTAGACCAACTAAATGTAGAACATATTGTGAGTGACCAAATGAGAGTCATAGAAACAGCAAAGGTACTGAAAGTTTTGGTTGTTTTTTTTTAAGTGTTGGCATAATTCAAATTTAGTTCATCTTTTTTTTCCTCCTACAAGAGTGTAATGGTCACAATTTTTTTTGACAATCTATTTGAAGGATTTGTTACCTCCAAATCCTCCTCTTAATATCAAAAAACAGGAGAACAAAATAAAATCAAATCCCCAAATCCCCTTTCTTTCAAATGAAAAGCAAAACAAAAAATAGACGGTCCTGGCTGGTGTAGCTCAGTGGATTGAGTGAGGGCTGCAAACCAAAGGGTTGCAGCTTCGATTCCCAGTCAGGGCACATGTCTGGGTTGCAGGGCAGGTCCCCTGTGGGGACCACATGAGAGGCAACCACACATTGATGTTTCTCTCTCTCTCTTTCTCCCTCCCTTTCCCTCTCTAAAAATAAATAAATAAAATCTTAAAAAATAGAAATCTTTGATTCCAGCCAGTGTCATTTTGGGGTCGAATATTCTTAATGCTTTTGGTCCAGTAAATCATAAAAAAATTCAGCAACATATAAAGCACTTACAT
This sequence comes from Micronycteris hirsuta, assembly GCA_004026765.1. Lineage (NCBI taxonomy): Eukaryota > Metazoa > Chordata > Mammalia > Chiroptera > Phyllostomidae > Micronycteris > Micronycteris hirsuta. The sequence continues at coordinate 42,851 of PVJI01002878.1, forward strand.
TTACAGATTCACAATTCTCAGTAACTTCATGTCATATATTTTTAAAAAATCTACAAAGTTATAAAATGCATCTTATTCAAGTCCTAATGGATCTTACTGTCATGGATACAGACCTTCTATTTGTTTGAGAGATGTATAAAATGTGCACATCTGAATCTTTGCTTGCTATACCTGCAGTGAGGTTACAGCTATTTAACAGAAGAAAATAAAATTAAGCAACTGTGCAATTTATGATGAAAGAATAAAAACATTTACCTGCATGCATTTGAATACATCAGTTCTTACTGACATTTAAAATACAAGAAACTAAGCATTATATTACTCAAGAAGGAATGTGGTTGACAAGTCTGCCTGTGACTTTTAAGATTATGTTACACAGACTATAGGAAATCATCACACCTTGCGAAAAAAATAAAATAGGACAACAAATCTATTTAACAATAATATTCATTCCTCTCAAGAGGGAGTTTCTTATCATAACAATTCGACAATATATATATTTTACCCTCAAGATATCTAATGTCTTATTCACACATTCATTCTTTTTCTGTTTCTCACATGTCACATTAATATCACCTTTCTGTGTTAGTAGGTGTTGCGAAAATATATATATTGCAATCCGTAAGCACTAAAAGAGCAAAGCTGAAAGCTGAAACTATATATATTTTTCATCTAAAAGTCACTGACACAAAGGAAGAAGGTGAACAAAGAACTATAAATGCAGGTATTGGATAGGAGCTTCTGGAAGTTGTTACTTTGTTCAAAAGCACAGACCACAAAAAATTCTGAACAACTCCCCTATTGAGAGGTCAGTTCTTGTTTGGCAGTCACTCATCGTTGATTTAAACACACAAATTTACAGAGAGAAATTTCAAGCCAGAGTAACTTGGCATTGATGTGCAGGAATTCTGGAACAGAAGAATCTTTTGAGAATATTGTAATATTCTGCTGTTACCTATTCCTCAATTGGTAAAAACAGGTTTAGTAATAAGCTACGTGAACTAAAATATGAACCCTGTACAGATGTATGATAATATGCATTTACTGTTTGCATTTAATTAACACTTTTATTTAACTATAACGTGATGATAGTCAGTATGTTTTCCTGCAAATAGCGATGCAATGGAGTCTTTAGTCCACAATCAAGTTATTCTGTTGGCAGACACCAACCCCACATTTCTTTATATTAAAAGCAGAACTATTAAAAAAGAGCTATATAAATAAGTGAATGAGCATAATAAAGAAATATTTGTTAAGACTTCTAACTTAATGGACATGGGAATTTAGATAGTCTAATAAAAATAAAATGAACTGTGTTAAGTGTCGGTATCAAACTGATACTAGAGAAGCTCACTGCTGTTTAGATAATGTGGATGGAGTTTCATGTTCTTCGAGGAGTCTTGCTGATTATAAAAAATATTACCAACCTCCTCATTAATGAAAATTATTCAGGGACAAGTTTTTACCCCCCATAAACATCATCTTAATTCAGTGAAAAGCTTATCCATTCAGAGAATTAATAAACGCATTTAGAAAGCCAGTATATGGTGAGCATTTGTCTCACTCACAGATGGAGATCAGGGTGACAACTAGTGGGGCTGCAGGGAAGTGCAGCGGTGGAGGGATCCAGTAAAAAGGAAAAAGGGATCACGGACATGAACAACAGTGTGGTGACTGCGGAGGGGGGGCATAAGGGGAGCAAATGGTAATGGAAAATACAATAAAGATGCAATTTAAAAATCAATAAAATATTCAGAAGCAAAAAAAGAGAAAGAAATATTTAAATCAGTGGATCTGAGGTCTCTGAAATATTTTGGGTAAGTTATTTTTATAAATATCTATATCTATCTAACATAACTATTGTATTTTCAGAATACCTATGATTGTGTGGGCTATGTGGGGAGACATGTGGACATGACAGACTATTCCTTCCAGCATGCCTTCACATTGCATATGAAATAGTAATGCTTTAGGGCTCCATGGGTTCAGAGCTTATGAGGGCCTTTCTAACATCTTCAGATACAATGAAATTGCTTTACTCGTTAAGAGGAAATAAATAAAGCATTGCTAAATGTTCCCTTTCAAAATCAGCTGAAAAACAGATTGGATCTTGCACCTCGATCCATGTATGTGTTCCCCATTGAAAAACGAAACAAATTTTATGCATATTTTATAATCTAGTTTAATTAAAACTTTAACTGAAAAAATATTTAATAAAACATGAGCTCATGCTCTTCTTGTTAATAGATTTAAGGAGCTACAAAATCTCAACAACACAAGTGTTTCAAAACTGAACATAGCACTTTCTGAATGGAGAGTACTTAGACCCCGATGAGTTGTGGCTTTAGGAAGGTGAAAGGGAGTCAGCAACAGAATAAGTTTTAACTAGATGCTCTCAGAAGTTATCGCGATGTTTAAGACAAATCAATTGGTTTTACTAAAGTGTGCCTCAAATATTAACCAATAAAAGTGAGCTAAATGATCTCAAACCTAGAAGCTGTCATCAGCTTACTTACTAGCAGCATTTACTTTAATGGCAGACGATTTACTCAATCCATTTAAATCCATGAGTGACATTTTGATGGAAGCAAATTTTAGAGGTTTCCAATAGTATTTCGATATTGGATAACCCTTTTGGAACATGAAAGTAGCACAAAAATGAGCAAAAATAGATGGATATTCTCAAGATTTACATTGATAAATTGTAATTGTAGATGAAACAATACCTCAAAATCTGCCCTCATGAAACTTGTAAAACTGCTCAAGGAAAAAAATCTTCATGTTGCTACATTTCTCATGTTGTAAGGAAACAGACTGAAAACCACCAACTAATAAACACACACGTACATTTTAAAGTGGTAGACAATATATTAAAATTATCTTTGTAAAAAGAGTCATTAATCTAGCACAAGATAAGATAATTATTTAAATCCTCAAAATAATCTGAAAGCAAGGGACTTGGGTGGCGAGTGTCAAAACTTGCATTCATCCTAAAATTTTCTGATGAACCCAGGTTATCAGAGATTCCACAATGATAATTTACAGAACGTAAAGAATTGAGGATAAAGTAAAAAACCAGCCTAAAGTTATGATCTAAAAGTAGAATCACCATATAAAACTGAAAACTAAAAGTAGTGTAACTATGTTATAATCAAGTAAGAAATGAAATGAGAGAAAACTCACTTGTTTTAACTTTGACACAAAATGAAGTGAAAAATACACCGTTTGATATTAGAACCCACAAATCTTTGCTGGTAGTTGGAGTTTGAATGTATACTTCTTTTATGTTTCAAGCAAACACACAAATAAATATCAAGCAGAAGAATTTGTCTTAAAGTATCTCAGGTTGCCTGCATGCTGGGAAAGTAGTAGAAAAAAATTACAAATTCTCTCTGGAGGGACTCAACTTTGAAACTGAATTTGAAAGAATCATTACATTAAATTTGAAGAAAATGAGTAGCTCTCAATCAACAATCACAAAAGACATAAGAAAAAAATGAGCAATAAGTGAGAATCAAAAGCACTTGAGAAAGAAATAGGTATATGAATATTTCATCTGCTGGAAATCCACGTATAGACTCGTTGTACTGGTTGTGGAGAACACCAAAGGCCAATGTATTTTTAAGGTAACCAAAAATAAATAAATAAATAAATAAATAATAAAAAAATTCACATTTTAAAGAAAAGTAACTAAATTGAATACTAAATTCCTGGCCGTGATAAAAAAAAATCCAGAGGAACTGGAATGATAGTTTAAATTTTCAGGAAGAAATAAAAATTATGAAGCTAAGATTCTGTATACAGATAGTCTACCTTTTAAGGGTGGGGAGGGAGGTAGGGAAGGGAGGTGGGATTGGAGGGGGAGGGGAGGGGAGAGTAGAGTAAGCAGAAAACTGTAATTGAACAACAATAAAGTAAAAAAAATAGAATAAAAATAAAAAATTTCAAACGAGAAAAATAAATAAATAAATAAATAAATAAAATCTTTTTAAAAAAGAAAAAAGAATGAAAGACATTTGCAAATTTAAAAAAATGTAAGTATTTCATCACCAAAGAAAATTAGTTAACCTCTAACAGAAAAAATGCAGATAGCAAAATTTGAAAGCTTACCCCCCAAAGTCTCAAATTAATCATATTTTTTATCATATTTTTTATTAGTTTATATATAAAGCTGACCAATAAATAAGCAATGAGGATGTAGAAGTTTTCACCTGCAAAAATAACACAAATTGCTTGTTCCACAATTTTATAAATACATCTAAAATTGCATCCAGCTGTTGGGAAATAAACAGTCTTTTCAAAATCACTTAAATTATTTGTAAAAATATACCATAATTAAGCTCTTAAAGCTACCCTAAAAATATTAAGAATTGTTTTGCACAAAACATATTTCTTTAGTACTACAATATATTTAAATAAAAAATGAAAACAAAACTAATTAGAAAAAATATTATTTTTAAATTAAAATTTATAATTGAATTCAGGGATATAGAACATACTATATCAAATTGTAAAAATTAATATTTAATAATATTAAAAACAGAAATAAAGTTTGTGATATACAAATAAATCAATATAGAGTGGAATATTTTAAAAATATATGTTTAGATTAGATAAGAATAAATCCAAATTAGTCAAAACACCAATTTAAATAGTAGTAAAATAAGTAAAATAAGTATGTCATAAATCTCACAAATTTAAATATACAATGATAAAGTTAGAAATTAAGGAAATAGAAAAGATGAAAAATAAAGTGAGACATCATCACCAACAATAGGCATTTAGAGGGAGGTAAAATGTATGACAAGAAAGACAAATATAATCAACATTAAAAAATATTAATAAATAGTACTAGGAATGAGTAGAAGGCATAATCACAGGTATATCACAGGTGTTAAAAACAGAAAATAAGAAAATATAACAGCTATGCCAATACATTTGAAAATAAACTTATTTTTAACAAGTTATAATTTATTAAATAACCTTAATTTTCATAGACCTATTAGAAATCATGCCAGTAACTAAACTTTCCACCATGAAAGCTAGCCCAGAGAGTACCAAGGCAAATTCTGTGAGCTATTTCAGGGCATTAATTTTACATTTTTTTACAAATAATTCAAGTAAAAAAATACTGACATTCTGCTTTCATTTTATGACATTTAGAGAACATTGATCACCAAACCAGACACTGTCATAAAGAGGAGAGAAACTTCAGATTAATTTCTGACAAACATTGATGCCACAATATAAAATAAAATATTAACAAAGTACATCCAGCTATGTAAATGGTTTTCTGTGATTTGTTCCAGGAATACAGGGCTGATTTATTATAAAAATGGATTAGCATTATTGACTAAAATAATAGATTAAAGGAAAGGGAAAATCTTTTTATTATATTAGTAAATGCAGTAAAAGCATTTCATGAAATACAAATCTTGTTCACTAAAAAATATATAGAAGATCATTAAGGGAAGCTACAATAAGAACAACAGCAAACAAACAAAAAGCCCCAAAACAAAACTCACCTTAGCAGATATATTATTAGCAGTGAAAAACTAAGCAATTCCTTTAATATCAAGAATCCAAGTGTTTTCTGGTTATTATTCTCCCCCAGATAAAATTTTATGAGTCAATGTTAATGCAGTAGTAGGACAACATAAAGAAATAAAATTTGGCCCTGGCTGGTGTGGCTCAGTGGATTGAGCACCAGCCTGTGATCCAAAGGGTCACCGGTTCGATTCCCTGTCAGGGCACATGCCTGGGTTATGAGCCAGCTCCCCAGTAGGGGGTGTGCCAGGGGTAACCACACATGATCTTTCTCCCTCCCTTCCCCTCTCTCTAAAAATAAATAATTTTTTAAAAAAAGAAATAAAATTTGTAAGAATTTGAGAAAATTATCGCAGATCATATAATTTTCTGTGTTGACAGCTCTCTTAATAAACTATAGATACACTTTTAGAACCAATGAGAAATTTTAACTAAGTTGCTAAATACACAATCAATATATAAAATTCAATTGTTGGAGAGAAGATAAAGGTTAATTTTTGTAGAAAAATATTACTTCAGTCTTCATGGAACTTTTTATACCATATCTAGATTATATCAAAAACTACAAAATTTAAAGAAGCACTAAAACTTTATCCATGATCAACAGATAACAGAAGACCATCAACAGAAGGAAAATCACAACTAAGCTAGTTATTGGAATAAGCAGAAAAGTACTTTAGAATAATTATAAATACATCAAAGCAAATTCACAAAAGGATGGGTACAATAGATCAAGAGATTGGGAATTTTAGAGATAAACTGATACACTAATAAAGAACCAAAGGAAAATTTTAGACCTCAAAAATATAATGTCTTGGGAATCAAAAGTTTTTCACTGGGTGGACTTCACCGTAGATTAGACTCTAAGGTTCATTAAACTTGAAAACAAATCCATAGCAATCAGCAAAATTGAGGCAAAGCAGAAGAGAATGGATTGAATAAGAAAATGAACCTAGTAGTAGTATACATTGCAACAATCACAATAGTTAAAATTAAAGATAAATTGAATTAATTTTGTGAAAAATTAGAAGAAAATTGTCTCTTCACCTATAAACATATCTCCATATTGGACACATTAGAACACTTTTGGTAGAGAAAATGAAAGTCATTTAAATGTGGAGGTGGTATGGTGGCCATTTCAGGTTAGAGGCTGTGACCCATTTTTGTGACCCTTTTCTCAGTAACGGTAATCCCAACCTTCCCTGTGGCAAATGCTTTGTTAATTTATTTGTTTTCCATCCAAGGATAGCACAGCAACTGTGGTTGGTTGATAACAGAAATAATGAGCACATATCAAGTTCTTAGAATGTTCCAGGCAATATTCTAAGATGTAGATTGTTCACAGCATCACATTTTATAGCCAGTGCTGAATAACATCAGCGGCTGTCTCAAATCAAGCCTAACCAGGTTCTCTTAAAAAAGATATTTTTGTTCTTATGATTTACTTGAACTTAGAAGAATAAAAGAAAAGAAAACAAAACAAAACAAAAATCTCTTCCTGGTACATGAGGAATTCCCCACATGGACTCTGAGAATAAGGCAAACATAATGTAATGCTGACTAGGAATGAGAAGTAGGTCTCGATGACATTATTTGAGCTTATACATGAATGATTTGCTAGCCTTTGCCATTATGCAAGCCAAGTAATTAGTTATAGTTATATCAGCTTGAGCTGAGTTTTCTCTTCTTGCAAATAAATGACATAAAATTTAAGGACAAAACAATAAAACTTACTCATCGTAGATGGCTTCAATTCTCTTGAGTAGTTAGGTTTTACTGCAGAACATTGGAGAGTTTGTAAAATATCTGGATATTGGCAAATATTGTTATTTTTAATTGGGAAAATATTCATTTTTTCAAATTATTAGGAGGGCTAAAATTTATTATACAAAGTGACATATTTCATGGTCATAATTTTATATTAAATATGTTTGCAGATATATATGATTTTTAAAGTGAGAACTAAGGCAAGTAAGGTCAGTGTATTGAAAAGTTTTTAAATAGACAGAGTGGTATGAAGATAGAAATTATCGCCTTTATTGAGATATTGGAGGAAAGGCTGAAGAACCATTTTGCAGGGATGTGGCTCAGGTGGTGTGAGCCCAAGGTGGATGAGAGCAACCGATGTTCTGTAAGTCCTCCTGTCCCCGTAATTCTATGAATTTACTGAAATAATTGAATTGTTTTATTAAAGTTCTAAACAACATTTGTGTATATCACATTTTATTTGAAGTTACTATTTTCTACCATTTAAAAGGATGTGATATATATAATAGCAATTGCTATATTGTGTTAATATGCAATTATGCAAAAAGAAAAGAATGTTAAATATGAAAAAAGACATGTTCATGCTTCCCTATGATATTTTGAAAGAATCTATTAATGGAGGATGTGTAAATAATGTAAAAACACGATGTTTTAGACAGAAAACATCCAGTAACTAAGTAAATAACTCCTTTACTTATGTATCAAGCGGAGTATCTGACTACTCTAAAAAAATGACACAACATAGTTCTTTGACAAAAGATCAGTCAAATATAATCCAGTTGAGTGTGTAAACAGCTGATAGTTTAAACCAATGACATCTCATCTGTTAGAAGATAGCTGTGAACTCTAGCCATTCAGAATCCTTGTATCTACACAAACATGATTAGTTATATGTATTGAGGTTATATTATATATCATTCAGAGTGTCAACCGACCTATCAAAAAATTAAGTGAATGTTTATATAACTTATATTTTGTTTGCATATTGCTGTATAAAAATAAATGAAGTGGATTAGAGTACACATATTTCATATGTTCTGTTTTGAAAACTCCAGGATTAAAGACAAAAATACTAAATGTTACATCACTTTATGTGATCCATTAAATATTCTAATAAAAATGTGTTGGAATGAATATGTACAGATCATGAAGTATACATATGAGGAAATAGAACAGTGATATTTAATGAAAACATTTCAGTTTAGGAGTCAAATTTGGATAGGCTGTTCCATCGGGTGACATTGAAGAATTTGCCGCTTGCTTTGAATATCAGGCAGAATCACGATTGAAAAACCGCAGCAGTGGAGTGAGGTAGCCTGGCTTAACCAACACTAGCTGTGTGTAGTGGGTGAGTCACATAATGAATCTGTGTCTTTATTTCCTTATCCATAAATAGGTGTAAATCTGCTTCATAGGAACAACCAACAGTTCTCATTTCTGCGTTGGGGGACGCCTGTTTCTGGTAGGCACTCATGGAGTTAATTTGTGTAAGGTTGGAGTTGTTAATAAATGCCAGCTCTTAGCCTTATTGGTGCAGTGGAAGTAATGGTGTAAACCTTACGGGGATGTTGTGAGAGTGGAAGGGTGCCATAAGGTATGATTCTGGCCCATCCTAGGGCCTCAGTAAATTGTAGTTATTTCTACTACCATTGAAGTTCATCTTTTCTTAGACAACGCAGATAGAAAATCATTAAAGTAGGAATTTCTCAATGACTTTGCTTAAAATAAATTAGTAAAATCCCATAGTATTTTAAATATAAATCTACATTTTTGAGACCAACTTGACTAAAAATTTCAAAGAAAGATCAAAACCCCAATAAAATCCAAATACTTCAAAATAAATATTTTACAGCTAAAAATGTTGTTTTATGTATTTTATTAAATGTGTTGGGGTGATATTGGTTAATAAGATGATTATGTAGGTTACAAGTGTACTGATCGATGGCACATGTTCTGTATACTGCGTTGTGTGCCCACCACAAGTCAAGTTGTCTGTGTCACTGTATATTTGACCCCCTTTACCCATTACTACTGCTCACACACCTTCACCCTGACAGTCGCCACACTGTTGTCTGTGCCTTGTTTGTTTTTCCCGTTTGTTCGTTTCATCTCTCCTCTTAACATTTCAAGAAGGGTGAATGTAATTCTCTTTCAGCTGTGGTGGCATGCACAAGTAGTTTCATAAGTAATTTTACATTATAATCAGTGATAATTGATTCTGTTTTTATAATATCTGGGCTAGTGCCAAGATCACAGCTAATATGACCTGATTTTGGCAATTCATGTTTCAGCAATTTAAGATTTCCAATAATGTATGTGCAGAACTTTAATAAAAAGCATACAGCTTATAAGCTTTGTGACATTACAATTTATATGATGCAGTAATTTTGACCTTTGGAAAATATAAAAAATTCAGCGGTAACATGATCTTTATCTTCTCAGCATGGCACACTAATATATTCTCTTAATTCAACTTATAGTTGCTGATAATGAGGTATATTTAATGTTTATGCCTTTTTTTAGTATCTCATGATTAAAAAGTATTTGGTAATCATTTCAGAGTTAGAAAATGTACTTTACATTTAAATTAATTGCATTTCTATATGCAAAAAGTATCTATTAAATATGACAACTAATATCTAGTTTTGTCTAGTTTTGGGAATATAATTAGTTCAGTGTTATTAAGACTTACATGTTTTAGTGTATTCTATAGAGAAAGCATTCTTTGCTGACTTTTACCAGTGTTCACTTACAAATGTTGAAATCTGTCTCTTAAAATATGTTAAAACATAATCTGAAAATTAGATCTTAAAGCTACCTATACCTTTGCCTTTTTCAGATTGTCATGTAAATGGAGCCATACAGTATTTGGCCTTTTGTGTATGGCTTCTCACACTTACCATGCTTTTGACATGAATCCCTCTTGTTGAACGTATTAACACATTGCTGTTGATGACTAGCATCCTATTGTTTAATTAGTTATGCCACAACTCGTTTATTTATTTTTCAACTAAGTATATGTGGATTGTCTCTAGATTTTGGCAGTAATCAGTAAAACTGCTATAAATATCACCATTAGATTTTGTCTGAAGATATATATTTCTCTTGCACAAATACTAGTTATTTGATTGCTGAGTCATATGTTATGCTATTTTTGAAGAGGACTATGCCAAATTTTTGTTAGATTGAAACTTTGCAATGATAATTCTTGCAGATTTTTTCATTTTCTTCTGGAATTTTGAAATGGTATCAAAACTTTGAAAAATACCTCATATGCTTCCAAAAATTCTTACTGTCACTATTGTAAAAAACAAGAAGATAATTTATTTTTTCAAAGATCCACTGTTGATTGGTTTGCATGTAGCTCTGAGTCAGTTTATTAAAATATCATGGAATTTTTTGAACAAATATAGACTTCTAATCTTACTTTTGTTTCTCATGGTATTGTCCTTTCTTTTTTTTTTTTCAGTTTTATTGAGAAATAATTGGCATACATTACTACATATATTTAAAGTGTACAACAGGATGGCTTAATTTACATATATTGTGACATGATTACCACAATAGATTTAGTTACCATCTATCATCTCCTATAAATACAATAAAAAGAAATATAAAAGATTCTCCTAATGAAGAGAACTCTTAGGAGCTACTATCTTAACAACTTGCCTGTACATTACACAGCAGTGTTAACTACAGCCACCAGATTGCACGCTGCACTCCTAGTATGTATGCATGGATGTATTTGAGTACATTACATCACCATGTCTTTTCCATTTTATAACTGGAAGTTTGTACCCCTTAATCCTCTTCACCCCCTTGCCTACCCCCTACCTGCTCCTCTCCGGCAACACTCATCTGTTCTCTGTATCTGTGAGTTCCTTTGGTTTTTCATTTGTTTTGTTTCTAAAACTCTAAATAAAAGAATACTCAGGCAGTTCGTCTTTCTCTCTCTGTCTGACTTATTTTGCTTAGCATAATACCCTCAAGGTCCATCCATGTTGTACAAATGACAAGATTTCATTCTTTGTCCGTACAGAAAATCTGTACTGTTGTGCCACTGGGTGAGACAGCCAGGATCTTTAGGAGAACACTGTGTCAGAGAGCTATCTGATGGGATGGATCATTTCTCTGCTTTATGGATATCTGTCAACATTAGCAACCAAAAAAATCTTTATCTTCAATATGGAACATTGATCTTTCCTTTGGAGTCATCCTTTATCCTTTTAGTCATAGAATTGAACTCTAGCCCTAAACTAATCATTGTTGTAAGTCACTTCTTATAGAAGTCCCAAGTAGAATTTAATTTTAAAATGTATTTGAGTCCCAAATGGTTTTAACCTAATCCTTGTGGACTGAGGCATTTTAGAAAAATTCTGAGGCATAATGAAATCACATAGCCTTTTCAAGATAATATGTCAGCCAACTCCAGTTGCTTCTTTGATGGATTTTATTATTTTTTCTCTGAATGTGGTATGGCCAATTATATGTCTGACCAGTATTACAAGGACTTTTCTCTTTCTTAGTTCCTTTAGGAATTGATTACTGGCCATGAAGCTAATTTATCTGATTGTGGAAGTGAGGAGTATTCTTTGTGGAAAGCTCGAGAGGCATTGTGCGCTGCGTCTGCAGTGAGAGATGATGATGGTGATGGTGGTGACACCATGGTGGGGTGATGGTGGCGGTGCTGGCGATGAGGGTGGTGCGGATGGTCGAAGGAAGTGACTGAGGATGTAGGAGGGTAGCCTGTTGTTTCCACACAGCTATTGCTCTGCTATTGGAAACTCTTACTGGGAGAAGCAGGAGAACATAGTAGAATCTCAGTAATTCTAATTTCTTTACTTAAATCCCAGAAGACTTAAGGAGGAGTAGATTGACATTATCACAATGTGCATGCCCTCTTGCTGAACATCATACACAGTGTAATTCTCAAGAAACATTCCAGATTCTGGAAGAATATTTTATTCAAAGGACAGCACAGTTATTGTAGCCTATACACAGAAGTGAAACTGTATTAAAGGTTATGTCAACACAGAGAAAAAAACATACATTCACCAGAGGGAATTTAGAGAAATATAAACATCGTTAAAAGGTGAATGATGACTTAAAAAAAGAAAGGTTAACATAACCATATTTTGCTCATTAAAGTCTGTAAGGAGAAAAGAAGAGAGACAGCTTTGGTCTCTTAAAATGCCTTTTTTGTTTCTATAGGAAACGTTGGATTTGTATTCAACTGTTCATAACATGCTGCTTCAAAATACATGATCCAGAAACATTGGCTCTTGTCCCCACTAAAATGTGTCGCCAAATGACATTTAAGTGGGTTTCTGGATCTTGAGAAATGTATACAAACTTGATTTGCTCACGCCAAAATATGTTACAATTACTGAGTAAGCACAATAGTAAAGATAAAGATTTCAAACACTTCTAACTGACATGTTATATGTAGTTTTTGCAGCTAATTGTCCTTTTCCCTGGTCAATCATTATTTACAAATGACAAGCAAACATACATAAAATTTTGATTACATGCCACTGACTTAGGAAGTACTTCCTGATTGTACATTCAAGAGAATCTTTAAATGTTGATTTCCATTTGCCTTGAATGTCATCAAATGTTCTCTTATAGTTCCATGTCAGTAGTGCATTTGACTCTGAATGTAGCAGAATTTCCTTGCTGACAAATGCTACTTGAGAGTAACTTAGTTTCAAGCCTTCAATTTGGTATTAGAAGAAAAAATTCAACTCTAAGATTTTTAAAAAATCAAGATTTTAGGCAAAATTCATTGGCATGAAATAGTGAGACTTTCAATTTGATCTGTCAGAAAGCATACTGAGATCTAATATTCTATCTTCAATCACTGACAATAACAATTGAGAAGGTGTGTTAATAACTAGTTTCTAGTATTTTATTCAAAATGTCAAGGTTTTTGTCTCCCAAACACCTATCTCTCACAAATAATATCCATGAAATCCAAATTCTGGATATAACCATTTGTCAGAATACACAATATTAAGGTTGTTCGACAAAATGTATACTGACTTAATTTAAGTTTTATTTCTCTCCTTCTTATTGTTTTTCTTAATTAATAAAGGGTTTACCAAATTATAATAACATATGTTCTGTTTCAGAATAGATGAAATCTTATTTCTCATCAGACTAGTTTGCAATGAAGATAAATCCACAAGCAACTATGACAAAGTATCAGAATATGCAAAATCATAAAACATATACTTAAATGGCCCATTTCAATTATGTTTAGGTCTTTAGCGTATAGCCTAGTAAATTATTTTACTTTATAATTTAAATAGAAGTGCTATTTTTTAAAAGAATAGAAAAGGTCATTGGTTTTCAATCATAGATTTCAGAAGAACTAATTTAGAATATGAATGTTATTGTACCAAATAGTTTACTTTTGTCTACCACTTGCAAATCACTTTTATTAATGGAGTTCAGCAATCTTACCAGGAATAAATAACAATGCATCATGTAGTTTTATAAAATCGGTTTTCCTGTTTCTGAATTTCAATATTCTCTATCATCTCTTATTTTTTTCTTTCTTCTATTTTTTCAAAGCCATTTTTACTGTTTTTTAATGCCAATTGTTTTTCTTCTATAAAGCACAAGATGTTTGCATTTCCTTTCTTTTGCTTAGTTGCAGACACCATTCTTTCTTTTTCCTGTTCAATGTCTCTTTAATGTTTAAGAACTTACACCAGTGTTGGGAAATGTTTTCTGTAAAGGGACAGGTGATAAGTATGCTAGGCTTTGTGGCCAATACAGTTTCTGTTATAACTATTCAATTCTGCTATAGAGAAGTAAGGGTCTTCTTAACAGATATTTTAATACATTTTTTGAGTTTATTTGTAACAGCATATAGCATTATCCCATTTCCTGCAATACAACCCCCTAGCCTAGTTTTTCAGGCTTCTTTGAGAAAGCGAAGTTTAGGATGGATTCTCATGGAAAAACAATTGTTAAGCAAGTAAACATGAGGATAATAATCTCTTGGGTGGGCTCTCACTGGAAGCTGGAGATCAAAAACAGGACCAGCCCCAAAATCAGTCTAAACTATGTGTACCCTTGGTGAGCTTCTCCCGCCAGCCTGGTCTTATAACTCCCAACTTCAGCCTTATAGACCCTCAGCTGCAGACAGCACCAGACAGCACCACCTGCTACCTTGCAGTAAGTGGTCTGAATAGGAGAGCAGCCATAGACAATATTAAAACTAGAATGTGGCTCTGTGAAATAAAACTTTAATTTTAAAAGCGATCAATGCACTAGAGGTAGCCTGCTGATGTTTTTTTGCTGATCTCTGACTTAGGTCTAAAAATCATTTTTTTAAAAGCCTCTTTGGTTGGCTCCCCACCAAATTATTATCACCCTTTTCCTATCTGTGCACCACAAAGGATGATTAAATAAGGCAAATGTCACTATGTTTTGAGTGTGTTTTTTCTCTCTTCTTTTTCTCCTTTTTTCTTCACACTCTGTATTGTTTCAAATCAGGTTTTGAAGACTCCTGCAACATACATCAAGGTACATGTGACTTCTCTCTTCAGTTAAATTGTAGGCAGCTCATACAAGACTTTGTGTTCTCTTTATTACCTAGTACCAGTACTTATCTTCCTTTTGACTTTATAAGCTTTCCTTTACACTTAACTGATCCTTTGCACTAAACAAATCAATACAAGATATGTGCTATTTCTTGTTATTGAGCAAAGTAAGTAACTTCTTTTCACGCTAGATGATTTTCATCTCGTTCTCCAGCTCTCACATATCAGGGTCCAAGACAACTTCTAAATCACATAAAAGTATTAAGAAACTTTATTGGGAATTCAAAAGGTCGAAGGTCAGAAGGAAAGTCCATGGGTATTCTTAATTTTGTCATTGTTTCCCAGAGAGTTTTATTAGGGCCAACAGCAGAGCTTATGTTCCAGGAGGAGGACATTCGTGCTTTGAATTCTCTAAACTTTATCAATTTCTTTTTTTTAGATTTTATTTATTTCTAGAGAGAGGGGAAGGGAGGGAAGAAGAGAGGGAGAGAAACATCAGTGTGGGGTTGCCTCTCACGTGGCCCCCACTGAGGACCTGGCCTGAAACCCAGGCATGTGCCCTGACTAGGAATTGAACCAGTGACCCTCTGGATCTCAGACTGCGCTCAGTCCACTGAGCCATGCCAGTCGGGGCTAAACTTAATCAATTTCTAAATCAATATTTTTCATCAAATTTGAAAAAAAAACTATTTCCTACATTCTAATTATTTATGGGCCTGATCTCACTCTCTTCTTCCTGAAGTGTTACAGGCATGCTAGATTGTTTGATATTCTTCCACAAGTCCCTGAATCTATATTCATTTTTCATAATTTCTTTTTTTCTGTTATTCAGATTGGATTATTACTAATGGTCATGATCTGCCTTCATGCTCACCTGACTTTTTTCTCTGTTATATACAATCTGTTGGTAAATCTGCTTAATTGTATTTTATTTTAATAATTTTACATTTCAGTTCTAGAATTTTCATTTTATATTTTTTTAGTTTCTGTTTATGTGCTGAAATTCTATTATCTGTTAACTCATCAAGGCAATTTTCTTTATTTTATTGTTATCAGAAATTTAGATATGTCTTTTCAGCTTTAAAGTCTTTGGCTGCTGAATTCAACACCTGGGCATCTAGAGGTTCATTGCTTTCAAAAACTTTATTCTAACTTTGTGGGTAATATTTTCTTGTTTTATTTGATATTTAATATTTTTATGTCTAATCAATGTTGTCTCATATAGCTATTGTTGAAATACTGTAAAGAATTTTTAATTGATCTTTATTTAAAGGTTATTGACTTTTATTCTCAAAGGCAGATCGATTACTGTTTAATCACTTTGTACTTATATAAGCTTGGTTTTGTGCTTTATTAGGGCAGATCTTTGGAATGTCTTTGCAAGTCATTCCCATGCTTTTATAATTTAACCAGACCCCAGGATGAAAGTTTTTCTCTTCTCAGGATCTCCTTGGGGCTTGGTTTTAGATTTGTTCATGTTGGGCTTATGATACACTTTCCTCCAACTTGTGTTTTTTACTCTCACATGGAGGCTTCCTTAGTGTCTCAACTGGGTGCAAGAATTGCTGTTCACAGGGGTTAATGAAGTCTCTCCACTCTGATTGGGTTGTGCTTTCGGTATCCTCCAGCTCTGCTGACCTTTAGTATCTCTGTTTCTTTCTTAAACAAATAGAGGCTTTTTAACAGCCATTTCTAGTAAACTTCTCGGTAAGTGTAGTTCAAACCTCAGCCAAGAACTTGTAGGAAACCCCTAGTTACATTTCTGCCCTCTTTTCTGTGAGGCTTCTCTTCTCTAGTGATCTGCTCTGCATTTTCCAGCAACTTCAACTTCCTTCAACTCTGGTTTCTGTTTCCTAAACTCAGAAGAACCACTGTGTTGTAACTGGAATCTGCAATAGAGCTGGCAAATTTCCCTAGACACACAGCTGGACAATTGTGGGGCTCACCTTGTGAGCTCCCTTTTGTCTGGTGTAAGAGTCTAAGCTGCTTACCCACAAATGCCTGAAATCAATAGAATCATATCTGTCTATTTTGTGGGTTTTTTACTGTGAGAGGGGTAATCTAGATTACTCTAGTTACGAATGATGGCTGGAGGTAGATTAAACTTATATTTTTAAAATTTATGTAAATCTAATTATTAAATATATATTCTGTGTCAGTTTTTAAGGTTCACCCATGCTGGTGCAAGTTAGCATGTTTTCATGGCTGTTATATGACTATATCTGCTAATGAATACAGAAGGATTTGTTATGTTGCTGATATGCTTTGAGATTTTTTTTAAGTTTTTGACTTTTATTAACAATCCTCGCCTGAAAATGTTCTACATGTCTAGCGCTAGTATGCACACATTTCTGTGGTGTACACAGAGGAGTGGAATGTAGTGCCCTGCATCTTCCGTTTTACGTGATAGCGATCAGCCATTGTCCCAAGCGGCTGTGATAACATCTCCTCCTGAGCAGAGTATCAGAGTTTCCATTTCTTCATATCAGGCCAATGCTTGTTCTTTTCTGCACTTTTAATTTAGAGACATTATTTTATTTTTAAAACCAATAGTTTAATGATTTTGTAGCTCTACATCCAAAGCAACCTGGGAAAGGAAACAACAGGCCCTAAGAAAATGCACAGGGATTTATGACATCTGAAAAATCTTTGAATGATTATAGACATTTAAATTAAAAAAGTTCTTAATAGCTGATGCCAATTTTAGGAGAAATGCCTTAATTCTTCTTTGTTCTTTTAAAGTTTATGTTTGACACAACCATCACAATAGATTTATCAGCATTTTTTACCTCTATTAAGAGTTTGATTTGTGTTTACTAAAGCAGCAGCAGGCAGTGTGCTCTCCTTCTTGACCAGCTCTTTTCACATCTGTTCGTTACCTTTGAGGAAGACACATTAACAGTTTGCCCTAAACAGCAGATTTTGCCAGTGACTTGCTGCCAATTGGGTATTAAAGAGAACTGGCAACACATGTTTTGTTTTAAAAATTCCTAACAGTGTGGACTGTTTGCCTCTGGTCGGAACTAACCGACACTCGATCATCGTTATGCTGCCTAGCCCCTGCGCGATCATCACCGGGAGGACAACGTGGGCAAGCTGTACCGCATGACTTCCGATCTGATGGCGGTGTCGCGGCAAGTGCCGCCATCTGACCCGGTTCATGATGGAGTAGGAAATGCACCGCTTTTATTGAAAATCTCCTAACTGTACTAATTTATATTCATCTGATAGCCCATTGAGGGGAAAATGGGAATGAGCTGGCAGGTGGCCTTTTAGATATAAAGGGCACATGGCAAACTGATTGTTGCTTACTCACACTGAACTACTAAAAATATCACAGAACATGCATATATTTGAAATGTAGGGTGTTTTAAAAATTCTGATTAGCACTCTATTCAAATTCTGAAAATTTTCATTTATAACTCCTTACATAAGTGAGGCATTTGTCTGTATTTAATACATTTATGAATATAACATATGGTTTGTTCCTAATAGTTCATGTCAGAATTGGAGTTAGGATTACTATGTTGTCATTTATGCAGTTTTAAGGCATATCGATCTTTGTGAGTCTTCTTACTAGCTTAATACATGAAGACTTAAGCCATTCATTTTTCTTTAGGGACTGGTTTTAGTGTTTTTTTCTTAATGCTGGCACAAAATGACTAGAAAGAACTCTTTTGAAATGTGCATTAAAAAATATCCCTGAGAACACATTTAGATCAAAATGAGAACATATTTAAAGTCTGAAAATCAGAATAACCAGTATCTTCCTTTTATTATATGTGAATAAACAGAACACACAAAATACACACACATAAAGAGTCTTCTATGAGGCCTTTAATCTTTAAAGATTATTGTTTCATTACACCCAAAGCCTTGATATATTTCTTTTGTTTTATTTTTAGAAATATACTGGACTGATAAAATAGAAATAATCCATATTAACTCCTCAAGGTGTATTTTCTTCAATTTCTACAAGTCAGGCTTAGAAATGGTTGTTTCATTAAATAAATTGTTTTCCTAATTGACTTACTCTAATTCTATATTTAAAGTAATGGTTGAAAATGTCAACATCTTATTTTTAAAAAAATGCACATTTATTCATCTACTTCTAATTCATACCTCATAATTTGATCAATCATTTAAAAACACAATATAACATTATATGAGTCAATGTGAATATATCTCCAGTAGTCTTTCTAAGTAAAGTTGCCAGTTTTATTTTTAAATATTAAGTAAGTCAAAATTAATAATTATGCATAAATATGAAAAGAATACAAAGCGAAACAACTTCTAACCTTAAGTAAAGTATAATACGTTCTAGTAGTACTGAAGAAATTACATTAAATAAGTGGAAGCATATAATTACAAGTTAAATTAGGAAAATTTTAAAATAAGGTATAGTAATAACTGAAATTGTTTAAATTTTATTTGGTCCCTGGAACTCTGATAATCATTTTACAGGTTTATTTGTTCAATCCTCACAACTCCATGTATATATTTTATTATAACTATTTTACATGTATTTCTATAGCTGTATATTACTTAAATACATAACAGTATATGTAAACTTTACAGATACAGTTGTGGGCAACTAACTCGCCTGGTGTCACATAGTGAATTGAAGAACTGGGGACTGAGCTCAGTATGGGTGACTTCAAAGCCCCGGTTTCATCTTGCTTCCCTGTCCATAAACTGACCATTACTGAGGGGAAGTTTGCTATGAACATGCTTATGAAGCCTGGAAGAGCCTATGATGGCTGTAGGAACAGGAATTTATTGATTGCCTAAAACTGTCTTAGACAACCAAATATATATTTGGAAATAAACTAAAATTTTATGCTTATTGTCTTTATATAAAAATTCCCAAGTTAAAAAAAAGTACAAGCTTATTTTTATAATAATATAAGGCTATTCTAAGAGACGATATCAAATGACCATTTCATATTATTAAAGTCATTTTGACCTGACTAATAAGACAATTTTTTTTAACCTATTACTTCTTTGGTCAATTTACCAAATTGTATTGCTTGTGCTCTCTGATGAAAGGCTGTATATGAACCATAAGGACTTCAGGTAGTAGGGGCTCACTCATCTTTGTTGAAAATCGTATGAATGAATGAAGTTATGATAATATGACTTGCTTGCTATAACAATTTCAATTACTTAATAATGCATTTTACAAAACAATCATAAAGTCAGTCATGATCCATTTTCTTTGTCTTATCTGACTCTGATATTATCTTTGCCAATTGTTTTAATTACTATGGCTGTTCATGTTTCATGCATATAAAATATCTGAATTTCCACAGTTTTGTGCTGCAAGACAGTTTTGCATGACACACAGATTTTTAAGTAATAAAAAATAGAAGTACATTTCACACAGTATCATTTGGATACTGTGATTACTGAATACAAATTCACTTAGGAACAAAACAGCATAGCAACTGATTAAACAAAGAATCACTACATTTTTAATACAGATCATGAATATACACATGAAATTTTTAAGAAACAGAATTTTTGTAGTTATTCAAATGGATATTTTTATTAGTTTTTATCTAAAACTTTGGAGACCTCTCAAGTACTGCTTTTACTTTGCTTTTGAAATGATTTCTATGTTAGTAATGGAGATATATTCTGCACAAGAAAAGCAAGGTATCCAGTAGGAAAAAATACTGAGTTGAAGGATCTCAGCTACAAAACTATTAGCTGTATGGTCTTGGGCAAATTTTTTTGTGTGTGTGTGTTTTTTACCCCCTTGTCTTTAACAATAAACCTCTCATAACTACTGAGTAGTTGGTGTGAGCATTAAATGAAATAATATGCTGTACCTTCCCAATAAATTAGAACAATACATCACTCTAATAGAATTTTGATTATTTAAAATATTAGGTAAGAAACTTATAAAATTGAAAAGCTTGCAGACCACTTTTATTAGCACAATGTTTTATTGGTTCATCGACCATGTGATATTTAGTAGATCCTATAGATACATGTAGCAGTATGATAACACATTAAACATGCTTTATTTTATGTTTTAGGTAACTGTGATGATGCTATCAAGATGTGTCACATTTAAAAGTAGATATAAAAAAGAAGGATCCCTGGCCAGTGTGGGGCTCAGCTGGTTGTAGTATCATCCCCTAACCGAAATATTGTGGGTTTGATTCCTGGGAGGGGCTCATACCTAGATTGGGTTCTATCCCTGGGCTGGGTGCATAAGGGATGCAACCAACCCAAGTTTTCTGTTTTTTTTTTTTTTTCCCCCTACCACATCAATGTTTCTCTCCGTCTCTTTCTAAAAGCAATAGAAGATGTCCTCAAGTGAAAATTAGAAAAAAGAAAGATTGAAAAGAAATTTGAGTGTTTCTGACAGATTCTATAGAAATCGACAGAAGAAGATTAATTTTATCTCTGAAATTTAGCGATTCAACTGTGATTTAAGGATAGTTCAGTTTGGAATAAAGACTGGGAGAAGATAGTACCATGTAAGAATAATAAAATAAAGCTTTGTGTTAGGAAAAAAAGCATGGGCAATGTAGGTAGAACATCAGGAAATGGGATATGACCTAAAACATAGCTATCTTTTTATTTTTAAAGATTTTATTTTTATTTATTTATTTTTAGAGAGAGGGGAAGGGAAGGAGAAAGAGAGGGAGAGAAACATCAATGTATGGTTGCCTCTCACGTGGCCCTCACGGGGACCTGGCCCGCAACCCAGGCATGTGCCCTGACTGGGAATCGAACCGGGACTGCTCGGTTCCCAGCCCGCGCTCAATCCACTGAGCTACACCAGCCAGGGCATAATATAGCTATCTTGACAAGGTCATTTGCAACTATCTGGTACAGGGATATTTTGATTTTTATAGTTTTTCTAAAACATACTAGATTATAAAACTGATTACCAAACAAAATATGCAACTAATATTCCTACATCACACTTCTCACGTCTCACCTTCCCTTTTCACTGGTCTTTGAACTGTGTTTTATGCCCAGACTTCCCCCCACCCCGAAATTTCTCATCAAATTAAAATGTCTTAAGAAATCATCCAAGAAAAATATTTCCGAATTGAAAGGACTATGTTAAAATGCCCTATTTCAACAGTAACTGGTCAGGCTAAACTAAAAGCTATGGTTAGAAGAGGATTAAACATCAGATTCAATAGCTAGAACTGATTTTATGAGTACAGGTTTGGAGCAGTAATATGATTTAAGCAGTGTTTCAAGTAAGAACTATGACAAAATAGTAGAATGGATTTAGAATGTAGTCTATCACTGAAGATAATGGAGATTCATTGTGAGATTCTCGCAGAATCTACAAATAATTAAACCTAGACATAGTGATGGACTTTAAAATTAAGAAGAGACACATATGAAAGACAGTTCATAGGGACAGTAGGAAATTGTAATACCTGATTAAATACTGAAAACAAAGTATATGTTTCTAGATTCCTAAAACAATGTTGAAGCTATTAGTAAAAATTGGGAAACTGAGAAACAGTCATTTTTAATGGTGATAATGATTTTAGTTTGGGAAATTTGGAGTTTATGATAAAAAGCTAGGTATTGATTCTACATGAGTGTTGTTATTCTTAAATCTTAAAACATTTAAGAAAGATTTATCTTAAAACATTTTTCTCCAAGAATCTCCTTAGAGAGAATTGACCACATGATCATTATGGAAGTTGCAATAATGCAGGCTTTCTCCAGCTATATGATTTTTTATAAATCAGCAAGCACTTTACAAATGATATATTGCCTTCTATAAATATAATATAAAGTGTCTCTTTAAAAAATTTTAAAAAATAAAGTTATAATGTCAAATTACAATTCAGTTACAGCATTTCTGCAGAGAAGGTATGCAGTTATACATAAAGTACTTTGTATGTATGATTTAACTTAATACAAGGATAGAGTTTACTGAGCATGCCCCTCTCGGCTGTTAGATTCTCATCTGAGCTTTTGGTAAGTGCTGGATCAATTTAGTTGCAAATGCTCTGGCAAAAAGATTGGTGTGATATCATTCTTCACTTTTGGTTGAAGAGTTACTGATATGATTTCCATTCTAGATGCGTGTGTAGAAAAACTGACTTTCTGTTATGACAGTTAGGAAACCTTAGTTATATTCTCTTTCTGAAAATGAGTTCCTTAAGCAAGTTTGTTCCTTAAGCAAGTTTGTGATACAAAAATAAAATGTGGGTGAGGATTTAGAATCAATGAAAAGCAGACTTGGCAGTGGGATGGTGAAGGAACATGGAGCAAACAAATGACGATTATTTTTATATGTCAGAAAGGTGGTATAAATGATGGGTGAGGGGGGCATGACCAGAGACAGAGAAAAGACTATTGAACAGCAATACCGAGGATGACGACAGAACAACCATCTTGTCAAATATGAGAGGGAGAAATATTTTGGAGATCTCAGGAGAGAGAAGCAAGAGATGTAATGACTGTTTAATGTATGCTTTAGAGAGGGATCTAAGATAACTCCAAAGTTTTCAGCTTGGCAACATGCTATCATGTTATTAATGAGAAAAGAATTAGAAAAATAGACCAATTAAAGTTATAGAAAATACTATTAATAAAAAAATCAGTAAGAATCAGTGAATGGGCAAATGAGCCAAAGGAAAAAATATAGTTCTTAGATAGTAAGGTATGTTTATCAAATAACTTTAGATAACATAATAATTGAGGAATATATAAGTTATTGTATAGCCGCAAAGATAGAATAGTACAATAATTTTACAAAGGCAATTGGAGGAGGTTGGTTGTAGCATTTGAAGGGAGATTATGGTTAAGGTAAGGAAAGTTTTTACACAGGAAGTTTTCCCAAGCTAAGCAATAAACGATATAAACTAATGTAGTTGATTTTACACTGCAATTTTGCAATTGAACAGCTAGTTGACATAATCTAAGTAATATTTACTAGATGAAAACATTATTCCTGGAGAATGATTTTCTTCCCAAGATGTAGTATGATCAATTACTCTATACCAGACATACATAGTAGTTTCTATAAATCAAGAACCAGCAAAGCATCGTATAGTAGGTTATTTTAAACTAGTATGTTTAAAAAATGCAAAATAAAACAGAAATCCAGAAAGTCTATACTTAAGTATCTTATTTAAAAATGGGGTAATTTTCTTAAGTTATAGACTCACAGGAAGTTTAAAAAATAGTACATAGTTTCAGGAACTCTTCATTCAGCTTCTTCCAATGGTGATATCTGTGTAGCTATAGTCTAACATCAAAACCAGAAAATGGACTATGGTATATTACCATTAAGTAAATATGGACCTTATTTAATTTTTTTTATCCTGCATTCATTTACTTTTGTGCATGTATGTTTGTGCAGTTCTATGCAATGTTATCCCATGTATAAATTTGTATAACCATCATAACAATCAAGATACAGAACAAGTCATCACCACGAAACAGTGCCCTGGAGGTACCTTTTTGTGTTTGCACCATCCCTTCACTCAACCTCCCTTTCGGTCCACTGGCAACCACTAATTCTCTCATATTGAGAGTGTTATATAAATTGAATCATCCAGTATTCGTGAATCTATCACCACGGTCAAGGTAAGGAACATATCAATCACCTTCAAATATGCTATCATGACCCACTGAAATTCTTATTTCTCACCCTTCCCACACCTTCCCCTTTCACAGGAACCACTTCCTTGCTTTCTGTCACTTTAGACTCATGATGTTTCTTTAGGTATATATTTAATTTTTATTCCCTCCTTTGTTTTCAAAGTGGTCTTACCACTTTACATTTCTACAATTCAAGTTGTTCCCTATACTCTCCAGCATTTGGTATATATGGTCTTTTTACTTTTGGCATGTTAATGTGATTGTAGTGATAGCTTTGTGGTATTAATTTCCATCCACTGTTTGTATATTAGCTTTTAAATCAAGACATATTTAGCATTATTTATTTCCTCCCAATGAATAGCCTTCTTTATCATGATAAAATAATCATCATTATGCCCAGTAATATATATTTTTGCTATGAGTCCTGCTTTTGCAGATGTTAATATAATCCATTCTGTTTTCTTTTGAGTACTGTTAACATGATATAAAGTTGTTTTTTTTTACCTTTTTACTTTTTACTTTTATCCTATTTTTTACTTTTTTATATTTAAAAGGCAGCCTCACAGGAAACACATAACTGGATGTTGTTTCTTACCCTGTTTGATAATTGTTGCATTTTAATTGGGGTATTTACATGTTTTTATGTAATTACTATTAGCGATCATTGATATATGTCTATTAATTGTGTCTGATCTTGCTATTTGTTTTCTATTTGTTTTACACATTTTATGTTTTAACCTACTTTTGGATTAATTTTATTATTTTATTTTGTGTTGCGCTAGCTATAGTTCCTTCTTCTCTCATTATGTTGATTGCCTTACAGTTTAAAAGGTACATGGAAAATTCCTCACAATGTACCTTCAAGTGATAATATATTAGAGTATACAACGTTTTGTATAAGGACCTCATAAATGTATCCTTTCACTTTTCCTCCCTTCGTCTTTATGTTATTGTTAATACAAATTTTATTTCTATATATAATATATACTCCACCCTCTGGCTGGTGTAGCTCAGTGGACTGAGCAAGAGCCTGCAAACCAAAGGGTCACTGGTTTGATTCCCAGTCAGGACACATGCCTGGGTCCCCGGTGGGGGGTGCGTGAGAGGCAACCACACAATGATGTTTCTCTTCTCTTTCTTCTTCCCTTTCCCCTCTCTCAAAATAAATAAATAAAATCTTTAAAATATATATATATACCCTTTAGATGAAGAGCTTTTATGGTCCATGAACAAATAGTTTGCATTTTTTCTATCACTATTCTGCCTCCCCTGCCCCCACACAAATGCACACTCACAAATGCTAATTAATTGGATTCTTCATCATTGTTGTAAATAATATTAAAACATAAAGAGGTAATACATTAGATCAGTAATGTTCTCAACTGTAGGGTGAGTAGGGACATGACAGTATATTTCTATTGTTCAGTCTGTTATAGGGGTATGATAAAAAAGTTGGGGTGAGTTAGAAAATGATTACTCTAATAATTCTGCCAAATAGCTTAGAAGAAATATAGCAAACAGTATTGCATTGGAGGGATTAACGACTGAACAACCTGTTTGCCAAAATATGACGAAAGCACTGTGACTGCTTTTTGCCGATATATCTTTAAAAATCATATTGGCAAGAAATAGTTCCACTTTTGCAATAGGACAGTATATACTATTTTGACAATAAATGTTCACATGAGCAGAGTGAGATAGATGTTGGGTTGCACACATGCAACACAACCAAGTTTAAATATTAAGTAATGCATAGTAAATTGTGAATCAACTAGGGAAGGAGGCATTCTATGGGAGAAAGCAATGAGGGAGCTATAAAGAGTTATGAGGAGATACACACTAAATATTAAGCCAAGATGTAATTTAAAGACAAGATGAGCTAATGATGCACACACTTGCGTATGTGTGTGAATATAACATTATGGAAGCTAAATGCCACAAAATACATGAGTAGGGCATTCACTACATTTGAATATATTTGAAATTTAAACATCATCTCAAAATTTTTTCTTAAAATTACATTTTCTTCCTGTCTCATGAAAATATTCTTATTATGGTTCCAAGTACTGAATTGGGTACTATCATGTCTCACAAGAAGCTGAACTTATAATTGTGATTAAGAAACTACACCAGTGCTAAATGGTGATGATGATAAGGATGATGATAAGAAGAAGAAGAATGACTGAGTATAATAAAAACCTCTCTGGCCCAAGGACAAGAGACAGAGACTGGGCATGTACCACATTTGTAGTTTAATTGAAATTAGCTAGAATAAAGTAGTTAGACTAGATGTTCACTTTAGCTTCTTTTTTTTCTATTCCTACTTTAAAATAGCTGTTATCTAGAAATTAATTATATTTGTCTAAAAGAGTCCTCTGTAGCGAAATAGGTAAGACACTAAGTTGACCATTATGGCATATGGTAAAAGACAGGAAATCCAGGTTCAGCAGCTAATGCTTCTTTCCAGATGATATTAATAACTTAAGAATGTGCTTTCTGTCCACCCACCTGTATCCCCACCCCGCTCCCCATGGAAGACTCCATTCATCAAACAAATTATGTACAAAAAGCAGGATTTTATTTAACTATTAAAGAAGAAATAATTTGAAAATATATCTATCCATGAGCATTATAATTTACTTTTTTTATTATAAAACGTAATCCAGGACTTTCTGGATGTGTATATTTAAAAGTTATTCTTAAAATGAATCTCCCTGTGCTCTACCTGCATCCTACTGATTTAGATTCTGATTGTGGAGCTCCGGAATCTGTTTTTGCAACTTACCCATATGGATGTTTTCAAGTCACTGTTCTAATAACGCATGAATTTGGTTGTTTTTCTCTTTGTGTGGGAAACTCTTTGTTATAAGTGGAACATTATTTCAAGACAGGTTAGTTATGAAACAATCAATCCAATTTAATGTAATCGCATTTATCGATTAGAAATGTTCAGAGTACTTGAATCGCTGCAAAGGGCGCAGAGATGAGTAGCATGGCACCACTTAAAGCACCGAATGAATTCAGAAGTGGGGTGATTAATGTCGCTTAGAGAGGATGTAAGTAAAGTTCTCAGAGAACGTCTTTGAGGTGAGAATTGAAATGCAAGGCTCAATAGGAAACAGAAAAATGGCAAGGAACTCTGAGTAAATGAATGGTTCAAGGCAAAGGCAGAAAAATGTGAATGAGACGTAACTTGTTCTGGAAACTGGGGTGGGTATATAGAAATGGGACTGACTTAGTAAGGAGTATAAGGGGGCTTCCTTCTCAGTCCGTCGCAGCTCTGTCCCAGTCCATGACTCTTGTTGCCGCTTTATTAAATACTTGTTAAGTAGAAACAAATATAATCCTGAATGTTTTAACTCTATGTTCACTCTTTACACAACTGTGACTTGTTAGCATAACAGACTTCGGAGAAACTCACAAGTTAATGGATGTGCACTCAAGCGTCATTACAGCCAAGTTCTCTGCGTGGCTGTAGTTTGTTCCTCCTAAGAAGGAAGACCTGCTGAAGAATTGAAGTTGACAAATATGCCTACCTGATTGCATGAATGAAGGGGGGTTTTAAGTTCTATGTCATTCGCAATAGTTTGGCCACATCAATTTCCTATTCAGAGGATACCTACAGATATTTTGTGCACATCTTGTTATAGGTGCATTGAGTTTTCTCGGTATTTCTTTTTGTCTCTTTCTTATCTCCTGTCTTTTTGGCATCCTTCCAACTGAATTTCCCCTTTTCTGTAGATATATCTGTCCATGCATAAGACTACTAATATACAGTTTATGGTAGTCAAAATAATTGTCTGTCCCCCCACTTCCCCTGCCAAAACAGTTCACATCCTAATTACTGGATGTGAACCCAGGAATTTATTGCTTATGGCAAAAGTGACTTAAGAATCTTGAGACAGGAACATTAATCTGAATAATCTAGGGGCCTCAAAGTACTGAAAAGGAACATTATAAGGGAAGATGGAGGGGGTCACAGTCAGAGAGCCGCAATTATGGCCGGACAAGTTGGAGTGGTGCACTTTGAAGATGGAGGGAGGGTCATGTGGCAGCCATAAAAGGCAAGAAAATGCTTCCCTTAAGTAAGGGTGTCCAACCTTTCAGCATCTCTGAACCACACTGAAAGAAGACTTGTCTTGGGCCACACATTAAATACACACACACACTAATGAAAACTGATGAGCAAAAAAAGATTTTCAGTGAATTTATGATTTTGTGTTAGGCTGCATTCTTAGCCATCTTGGGCCTCTGGTTGAAGGAACGTAGCTTTGATGATGTCTTGAATTTAGCACATGAAAGCAATATTAGACTTCTGACCTCTGGAACTGCAAGATAATAAAAGTATTTTATTTTAAGCCACCGAATATGTGATGATTTTCTTTATATCAGTAATAGAAAACTAAATATATTCCAAGACAAGTAAGCACTTTGGGAGGGAGAGAGATCAAAGTAGCATTAATCCCATCCAAAATATACTGATGCTTTCCTTGCATACATTATTTGGAGGCAATCCTGCTCAAGAACACATAGGCACTTAAAGCTGAATGATTGAAATGCATTTGTTTCGCTTGCTTTGGCTGCCAGCCAGGCCTGGAAGCTGTCTCACCCGTGATGGCCTAGAAGACTACACAGAGGGCCAAGGTCCTGGTATCTTTTTTGTAATGTCAATTACAGATTTTTTTGTTTTTGGCAAGATCAGTGTAGTGCAGATGGCCTAACTACACAGAAGCTGCTCTCTTTGTCCTACAGCTTCTAATTCATATTGCTGAGGACAGCTTGCCCTTAGGGTCCCCAGCAATTAAAACTGCTATTCTCTTATTGGAATACTATGTCTTGATTGTAACAACAGCTGTTTTCCATCTCTTGATTGGACATCAAGGTGTACAAGAGGTGCATGTGTGTGTGTGTGTGTGTGTGTGTGTGTCTTATATGGATTACAAGTGTATTTTAAGAAGTCAACTGAATGTTCTCATACTAATCATCCTGGCTAATTAATATTCTCTCATCTCTCACTAGTACTGTACAGAAATGTTTTCTCATGGCTAATCATGCATTCACTAGGTACTTTAAATTTGTTTCTACCATCTCTCCACTGGTAGCCTCAAACCTTCATAATGCTCCTATTGTCACACATATGATTACTTACCAACCATTGGGAGAGACCTAACTGTGGCTTTGTAGCTCATAGTTTTCCTCATTAAGCACATGCCATCTCTCTTCGCAACAATGACAATGAGAACCAGAAGAGTGCCAAAAGTTCCTTTAAGTTCAACCAGCCCATAAGCCCAGACAGGCTTAATTACAAGTCAATGTCAACTTTGAAACAGAGAAGCAGAAATTGAAATAACATATAATAAATGGAGAATCCATCCATAGGAAGTCCATTCATAAATTTGAAATCCATCCATTGGAAGTCATAGGGTCTCATTGCCTATTATAGAGGTCTTTGATTCATTGAATCTACTTGTCATATGTAACATATAGTTGCTCTATAAAAATGCAATTATTAATTTATAGAATGGATAATTTCATAAAGAAATAACCATGCTATAACTTGGAACAGTCTCATAAAGCTGGTTTTCTAATAAATTATAGAGGATCAAAAGTTGAATATGGAGCTCTTGTTTTGGATTGTGGGGTGAGTATTTGGTTTGCTGTAATATAATTTGTGTGGCAAGATTGGGTATTATATCCTCTTGATCTTTTTCTTTCTTCTGCTTCTCACTCCTAGTTAAGGGGTTATGGCAATAGACTTTGGGGAAACAAGAAGTGAAGATGTTCTTAGCCATAAGTGCTACTCATGTATGTATAATAGGCAATAATTTTAGTGGGGGTTGAGAGATGGGGCAGGTGGTAAGCTTTCTTAGTCTTGCTGATTTTGTTCTAAAAAATCTGAAGGATTCCTCCTTAAAAATTGACAATGAGGAATGAGTATTGGCTGTTTAGTAAATCAGACTTTAAGAAACTCAGAAAGGACCATAGAGTAAGTGAGAGACTAAGAAAACAAAGGAGGGAGAGCAGGAAGAAGATGCCCATCCAAGGTTAGCTGTAAGTGAACTGCAAGGTGGCCATATTGAGAAAGATAAAATAGTTTGCACCAGCTTCCTGTATATTTGTGACAGGCTGAAATAAAGGAAACACTGTCACTCTTAATGGTCTGTACCTGAAAAGACTTCCAGGCATTGAGCAAGAGTAAGGGTAACAAATATAATATCTTAAGATCCTTTCCTAATTCACTACTTGCCTTTATCAAGTAAACATACCATGTAGAAGTTCAAAATAAACAACATATTCTTCCCTTCTCTCTCTCTCTCTCTCTCTCTCTTAACTAGCTATCATTGAGTGATGCACTGAATTAGGTTTTCCTGCGTTGCTATCAGATTTGCATTTCTAATCAACCTGGTAAACTACAAGCCATCCCATTGACTCAAACTCCAATAAAAAAGACTTCTGTATGGCTTCAAATATGGACTCACAAGAAGACAAAAATAAAAATGGAGGTGGGCAAAAGTAAGCTTACAGTTGCGAGTATGTGAAACAGATTTTATTCTTATATTATTATTTATTAATTATGGTATTATTTTCCATACAAACAACTGCTTGTCTAATTTTAGCAACTCTTGTACAGATGTATATAATAAGATGTAAGGAAAGCTATATTCTAATTACCTGAAGAATTTCCCCCAATCCGGACCTTCCCCACCAGACATGAATCACAGACACTGAGAACATGAGGGAGTATCGTTCCCATTTCACCTCTTTACAACCCCTGAATCCAAAACATTACACAATTAGAAAGCAGTGGGGTAATCTTTTTTTATGGGTTTAATCTTGGTTTCTTTGCCCTTCCTTTCTCCCTGGAATATGAAATATAGGAATGCACAAAGGAAAATTTATAAAGGAATCTGTAAATTCTAGTATTTGATATTCAGTGGCTATTTCGAAGTTAATAGCTGTGCATACATTATCTTAAGGAAATGCATTTGCTAATCTTATAATTAATTTACTAAAATTAATGTACTTATTGAGTATCTGTTGTATAGCAAGCTCTTTGCTAGGTTATTTATACATACTATTTTATTGAATCCTCCACGTAGCAATTTGCATTAGGTAGTTGTACTCTTTAAAATCATGTTCACTTTATACTAAACATAAAAGTAATTCATAGCCATTGTAAAATTTTTAAAAATACAGAAAATATAATGAAAAATATAAACATAATTATAATAACATCCAGTAATAACTACTGAATAACTTTGGCTTATTTTTGTATGTGTGTATACGTGCATTTTAACACACATAAAAGTAGAAATGCAATATAAATACAATAGTTATGAATGATCAGTATAACATAAAACACTTAACAAAATTCAGCCAAGTGTTACAATACATGAAGACAGCAGACTGTCATAATTGTATCGTAGTTTCTCCTGGAGCTCTGGATGATGACAGAGACTGGACCTACGCTGGAGTGTGTTACTGCGCAGTCACATTCTCTTCTTCCATTCCTTTCCTAACGTTTTCATTTTTGCAAACAGGATGCTGCAAAAGCGGGCACATGGCAGTTGTCCTAATTTTTACCGGTTCTTTTAGAAGAATTTGACTTAGTGTTACATCTGCGGTAAATTTACATGTGATTACATATTCATAAGTATGGTTTTTAGTATTTGGTGTCTAATTTTCAAGACATCTGATCATTGATTTCCTTACTGCCATATTGTTAGTTTATTCTGTTTCCGATTTTTTATTATTAAGGCTAGTACAGCAATATATCTACTTTTGCATAAACCTTTGTCTTCGTATTAGATTTTGTCTTGGGTTAGAATTCTGGAAAAAGACACACATTGGGTCAAAGTGTTTTCATTATCCTGTAATTTTTGTATGGATTGAATGATTGTTTCTTGAAGTGTATAATGTATAAATCCACCAACAATTAATCATAGTGCTTATTTTATTGCACCAGCTAACACATATCTTTAAAAAGTATTCATTTTCTTATTAGATAGTTAAAAAAGGGGTAACAGTACAGTGGCTATAGCTAGGGTATGTATGAAATTAGCCATATTTGAAGTTAGGAAGACTTAGAAAATTTTATGCGTGTTTTCTCATTTAACATAGGAAAACATACTCACTTATAAGATTGATGCATGAAAATAGTTGATTGTTTTATGTAAAACATCTCCTTTAATAACTAAAAGATAGTAAGTCCTCAATAAATAATTACTTTAATAAACCTTATTTTACTGAATTATGCATACAAAATTTTACCTCACACAAATTACCAATAAATTTTAATTGCATTTATTAGTAAGAAGGTCGAACATTTCTATATAAGCTTATAACACATGATATGTCATTTGCTTATTATCTTTTGCAATATTTTTTATATACCAATTTTAATCAAGTCTTTCTATGTCAAGGTTTTAAACACAATATTAATCTGGAAATAGTTTATTATTTCTATTTACTTTTTTGTATTTTTGTTATACAAAGTTTTGAATTGTTATGTAATAAAATTTACTAATCATTTCTTCATAGTTTCTTCTATTGCTTTTATATTAAAAACCTTCTCTTTTACAGCCTGAAGTTTTTTTCTATTTTTTTAAATTGTTGTTCAAGTAGTTGTTTCCACTTTACCCCACTACTTCCCCCAACTCCAGCCATTCCCACCTCCCACCCTCAATCCAACCCCCCTTTAACTTTGTCCATGGGTTCTTTATACATGTTACTGGATGACCCTTCCCACTTTCTCCCCCAATTATCCCCTCCCACCTTCCTTCTGGTTACTGTCAGTTTGGTCTTAATTTAAATGTCTCTGGTAATATTTTGCTTGCTTGTTTGTTTTGTTGATTAGTTTCTACTTATAGGTGAGATCATATGGTATTTGTCTTTCACTGCCTGGCTTATTTCACTTGGCATAATGCTCTCCAGATCTATCCATGTTGTTACAAGGGGTAGGGGCTCTTTCTTTCTTTATGCTGTGTAGTATTCTACTTTGTAAATGTACCACATGTTTTTCATCCCCTCATTTGCTGATGGGGACTTAGGTTGCTTCCAGCACTTGCCTACTATAAATTGTGCTGCTATGAACATTCGGGTGCATAGGTTCTTTTGAATTGGTGTTTCAGGGCTCTTAGGGTACAATCCCAGCAGTGGAATGGCCAGGTCAAAAGGCAATTCCATTTTTAGTTCTCTGAGGAAATTCCATACTGTTTTCCACAGTGGCTATACAAGTCTGCATTCCTACCAACAGTGTACCAGGGTTCCCTTTTCTCCACAACCTCACCAGCACTTGTTGTTTGTTTATTTGTTAAAAATGGCCATTCTGACTGGTGCAAAGTGGTATCTCATTGTGGTTTTAGTTTGCACCTATCTACGGGATGCTGAGCATCCTTTCAGATGTCTTTGGACCCTCTATATGTCCTCATTGGAGAAATGTCTGTTCAGGTCCTTTGTCCATTTTTTAACTGGTTTGTTTGTCTTTCTGAAGTGAAGTCCTGTGAGTTCTTTATATATTTTGGAGATCAGATCTTTGTCTGAGCTATCATTGGCCAATATGCTTTCCCATACAGTTGGTTCCCTTTCCATTTTTTGATGTTTTCTTTAGCCATGCAGGAGATTTATTTTGACAAGATCTTTTTTGTTTTTTCTTTCCTTTATGTCTCTTGCTCTAGGGGACATATCAGTGAAAATATTGCTGCATGGAATACCTGAAACTTCCCTGCCTATGTTCTCCTCTAGGACTTTTATGGTGCCATTACTTATATTTAAGTCTTTTATCCATCTTGAGTTTATTTTTATGTATGGTGTAAGATGGTAGTCAAGCTTCATTTTTTTGCATG
The DNA here is from genome assembly GCA_004026765.1 of Micronycteris hirsuta. Classification (NCBI taxonomy): domain Eukaryota; kingdom Metazoa; phylum Chordata; class Mammalia; order Chiroptera; family Phyllostomidae; genus Micronycteris; species Micronycteris hirsuta. The sequence goes on from PVJI01002878.1 coordinate 77,163, forward strand.
TAACTGCCCAGATCTCCCAACATCATTGTTGAAGAGGCTATTTTTACTCCATTTTATGCTGCTGCCCCCTTTGTCAAATATTAATTGACCATAGAGACTTGGGTTTATTTATGGGCTCTCTGTTCTGTTCCATTGACCTATGTATCTGTTCGTATGCCAGTACCATACTTTTTTTATTACTGTGGCCTTGTAATATAGTTTGATATCAGGTATTCCTCTTACTTTGTTCTTCTTTCTCAAAATTGCTCCTGCTATTCGGGGTCATTTATGGTTCGGGGTTCCTAGGAGAAGACAACAACAGGATTTTTTAAAACTGGGTAATGAAGTGTATTAGCAAATTGACGTAGACCTTCTGAGGTGCAATATTTTCAGAGCTTCTGTAAGGGAATCAAACTGTACTGCTGAAATAAGCTAATGGAAAGGACACCAAGTTTTCCCATGAGGAAACTCTTAGGTAAAGAAGAGAAGTCTGTGAAGCTGATGAGGTTTCAGAGTCAGAGCGTAGTAACCAGGAGGGAGAGGTTGGTCATTTTGGGTTCAAATGTGCTTCATTCAGCTCCTGAACAAGCTACATACTTGGAATTATAACTGTGCATACGAGTATAAAAAGAAAGAAAATATTGAAACACTAGGGAAACTGAATTATCAATAAAGAAAAGCTATAGTTTATATAAAGCCAAGCATACACAACGTTTCAGTTACTGGTACAAAGATACTCAGATAATAAAATAGATATGTTTTATGTTTAAAAGAATTAAACATGGTCGAAAAATTATGAGTGGTTACATGTATGTATGTGTAAAAATAACTTATGGAACAAGAAATAATCATAAAAGTTAATAAATGGATATAACAATAATATTAAAATATTTCATAGTAAAACATTTGGGTACTATCCAGGAAGTACTTATAACAATTTGACACTTTAATTATTATTGCTTCATAACATGCTTTTATTACCTTGTGAGGCAAATTTTATTTTACAAATTATCTTTTTTATTTGTATGATTGCTGTGCTTATGTTTTATTTTTCTTGAAAAAATGTCTTTTTATTCTAAGAAATTTGAAGAATTAAGTGTAAAACCATCAGATATAAAAATACAAGCAGGAGGAAAACAAGCAAAATAATAAAAGTCAAAACTAAAAATAAAACACACACTGTAGATGAGTATGCAGATTAAAATTTCATAACACGTAAGTCAAGTTACCTTGTTGAAGTACAGCCATCACATACATGTGCATGGATACACGCATTATTCAAAAAATAAACTATACTTAATTAAAATGGAAATAATAGATATCTTCAAAAGATAAATTATAGACTCTTTTATCCTTTTCATTTTATTTCAAAATAATTTTTTTGGAGCCAAATAACATTGTATGTTGGAACAGTCCAGAGATAGTTCAGTTTTGCTGAAGAAACAGTCTATGTGGAAGGAACTTCATTATATACAGAAGGATTAAGCAAATATAAATATATTGAAGATGGGGGCAGATTTCTTAGAAGAAAAAGAGGAATGATGGTAGACTAAAACTTGTGTTGAATGAAATATTAATATTAAAAGATTGGAAATATTAATGTAAATGCAAAGTTTTAAATACACACACACCATATGTAATATTTGGCTGCTACTAGCAATACAAATAAATGAATTTATTATACATGCAAAATGAATGAATCTCTAACACATTATTCTAAATTAAAGATGATGGACATAAATGGTCCCATTTATATAAAATTTTAGAATAGGAAAATTTGCTGATAAAAATTAGAACATTGATTAAGTCTGTGGGACCAGGCGTGAGAGAACTTTCTGGGATAATGAAAATATTCTGTACCATAATAAGGGTGCATATAAATTTAATGTATGTATTTGTCAAAACACCTCGATTGAAAGTTATTAAAAATCTGTGCATTTTACTTTATAAAAAATAGATCATTAAAAATAGTGTTTTACTTACCAAATTAATTAATTAGTTATAGCATTTGTATCAAATAGACATCTATGAAACAAAATAATTAATTGTAAATAATGGAAGAACAAATTATGGTCACAAATTAATAAATGCACAACCTGAAATAAATGCTGGTGTGAACACAATATAAGAGAGGCTTATTAAATTGGAGGATGTAGCTATAAAAATTTCATTGAATGGATAATTGGGAGATAGACAAAATATTTTAAAGATAAATGAGAAACATAAAAAAATTAGTGAAAAATCCCAAAGTTAATCTCTCTCTGATGTTCCAAATTTAAAAAATCAGAAAAAGACAGAATGAATATTTAATAACATAATGGTTGTGAACTTTCCATAATGGAAGAAGGACACAGCACTTAATTTGAATTGAATGCAAACAGCAAACAATGAATGGAATATGTAGAAGGAAGGGAAGGAGGAAGGGAGGAAAAAGGGCTTTTCTCCATTAAAAGGAAACTAAAGAATAATGGTTTTACCAACAAAATTCATTAAATTTCACTTAAAAGTAAAAAAAACAAAACAAAACCTTAGCCTTATTAGGGTTTTCTCCTCAGCAGTAATAGATGCCAAAAAATAATGAAGTCATATGTTCAAAGTGCTAAAGGGAAATAACTATCAACAGAGAATTATCTGTATAGATGAATTACTATTTAAGAATGAGAATATAATTAATGTATTTCAACCATACAAAGTAAATTGCCACCCACACATTCTGAATGAAATAATTTAAGAAGCATGTACTTAATTTCAAAAGCATGTACTTTATATGTGGGAAAATAAACTCGCAGGTTAAAGAGAAGGAAACAAGAACTGACAGGACACAGAGGAAAATGATTCAATAAGTTAGTAGAACTAATTAACACTTAACAGCTAAAATAATAAACACAATTGTATGCATACATGTGTTTTAAAAATTGGAACTGAAAGTTTAGATTGTAATATGGAAAATGAGAGAGGAACTTTGGAGATGGTAATGTATTTAAAAGTTATTATTTTGTTCAAAAAAGACAAGAGATGATAAATAACTTCAGAGTGTGTTAGAAAATAAATTTAAGTATAACAACTAAAAAAGAAAGTTAGACTGTAAAACTTTTAAATCATCAAGAAACTTTTTTGATCAAAGAGACGACATTGGGGGAAATGCACGAAGGGTATGTGGGACCTACCTATATATGTACATGTATATATGTACACATATGTATAATTTCTCCTTAATCTATAATTACATAAAAAAGTTAACACAATCTGAGAGTAACCACATACATAACTTTCTGGTCAAATACAATGAAAAATATATAGTCAAAGACAATATGAAAAGGAAAAAAAAATATATTTTTTACAGCATGAGAATTTCTGCATGTCAACCAACAGAAATGTATTGAAATTACCATATACCAAAAAATGGAGAAAGGATATGAAATCAACAATGAATAATAGATTACTTGCAGGGGTAATAATTAGACTGATTGCTTGATAAATATAATCACAAGAGTAAAAGTTTACTTCAATAATGATTTCAAAAGAATACTCAGTAAAACTATCTGTATAAGAAATAAGGAATAAAGAAAATTTCAGATTAAAAAAAACTGAAAGAGCTTACAAAAAACAGATTCTCCTTCTTTAAAACAAAAAGTTTCAAAACCTATATTTTAGGCAGAAACAAAATAAGAAAAAGATCCAAGACAAAAGAACTGAAATTTATTGAAAAATAGCTCAAAGACTGAGAAACAACAACAACAAAATCCTCATAAAATAAAACACATGTTGGTGGTATAAACAATAACATTCACAATAATGTTTTACAATTGGAATGAAATATATGTAGAACTGTACTGTAAAATAATATATAATTTGACTGGATTTCTGTGAGGTCAGTTGTTTCATGTAAATAGATACCAGCATGAGAAAAAGTATTTCTAATTTTTTTCACAGAGATAAGCTTGTTCCATCACTGCCTATAAAATATGAATGGTTTCTTACTATGTTACCCTATACCTTTCTATTAGCTTTGCCTGATTATTTATCGGAATGAATAAATACATTCATACACATACCAAACACATATATTCAGAAATACAGGAAATAACTGCTCCCCATTTAAAACTTCACACCAATCTCTTATAAGCTAAATGACAATCTCTTTTTAAGTGTACTTCTTTCTTATTAATCTCGCATTTAACATAGAGACACTTGGCGTTTTTTAGAAACAGTATTATCTAGCTTGTTCAAAAATACACCTTAAGAAATAAAGTGTAGCTAAAGTAGCTGTTAATGATTTTTTTCTAAGCTGCCTTCATTGTTAGTAAAACTAGTTCTGTTAACCACTGTTCTGGTACCTCTCGTTTGCTATGTTTACTAGCACTTAAAGTTCTTCTAATTTGTACACTTTTAAAAGATTCAAACTGCATTTATTTTTTATCACATTTGAACCTAATAATAAAACAATGTGGTAGCCAAAAAAGAGGCGTTAGCCTCATTATTTTGCTGAGAATAGTGAGTTAGGAAGAGCCTTAGAGACTTGCTGAAAGTCAAAGAACAAGAAAGTAACCAATTTGCATCTAGAACCCAAATTGTCTGTTTTCATGACAAACAGACTGAAAAGTTTTTTCCTTGGTACTAACATGCTTTCCATTACACATTGATGCTTTGACAATTCCGATTCAAGTCATCTGTAATGATATACTTCTCAAAGACAATACAAAGACACCACTTAATTCTAATATTACTTATATATTTTCATTATCTTTCTATATTGTTTATAGCATACCCATTAAAAAAGATACTGACCCTAAAATTAAGATATTTATCTTGACTGGTAATATTCTGTTTAATCTTGTTTAAGAGTCCTTTGGGAGGAAAATATATAATCAAATTCTTTAGAATAAATCATGAGGAAAGTTATTTACCAATAGTGAAAATAAAGGTGGAATCTCTACTTTGACATAGTAATTGTGTCTGTATAATGAAGCAATATATTTTGAGGCCTGTCATGACAATATCATGCAAAATTTTCATGCCTCACCACACGTTGTACCTTCGTGATACTTCATTATCTATAACAGTTATTGAGAACTGTGGTGCTCCAATGCTATGTCAACTGCTGGAACACAGACAAACATATGGCAGAGTCACTATTCCCTAACAGCTTGCACACCCATGGGGAGTAAAGGGACCAGGGCTAATGCAGATCGAGTTGTTTTTATGTGCCTTTTTATATGCCATGTTTTGCGATAAATGAGGGCATCAAATTAATGACTTCATGATTATTAATCCCAATATTCAGATGAAGAAATGGAGAAAGTCTATTAATTTGTTCAAATTTTTCATCTAATACTTTGCGAAACCATTTCATATCTAAGTCTTTTTTCTCCAAAATCCACCTTAACACATGCCTCTTCAGGGAAGTCCATCAACAATTAAGGTAAAATGTGATCATTTCAGTGTGAGAATTTCAATACTGGATCAGGATCCCTGAGTTGAAGGCCTGCTAAAGTGCTGGGTGAGGGTGCAGGTGGAGGTATCAGTCTAGAACCATATTGAGGATGATTGCACTTATAAGAAAAAAAAGAGATTTTATAATGTTCAAGAAGTGAGAACATACATGAAAAGTCTCATAGGCATGAATACATGGTTTATTTAAAAATATATAAGCAGTTTACCATGCCTAGAGCATAAGATACAAACTGTGAGGAGGAGAGGATAAAGATGATAAAGAAGAAAAGAAACAGACCAAGGAGAGCCCCCGGGGGCCCACGGTCAGCCAGAATGTGCTACTTTGATTCAACATATATTTTTGAAGAATAATTCCAGGTTCGTGGAGTAAAAAAGAAAATTGAAGTTAGGCAACCATCTGAAAATTCACACAGTCCATGTTTTTAACTAGCCCTGTCGATGATTAGCACATTTCATGAAGTAGAGTGTGATCAGTGAGTGTTTGTTGAGATTTTGGGGTCATTTGGGGGTCTTTAAGAAATGCAGTTCAGCTATAGCATAGTCAAGAGGCTGTTGAAAATGTTTTGATATGAGAGGTACAGAAAGCCAAGAAAGGAAATAATATACCTACATCTTTTAGCTCTTATAAATTGGAGAAATAATTTTCTCTGCAGTTCCTGTGGTATTGCCTTGGTCCCATTTGCCTCATGCTGAATGACGTGTATTAGTGTGAGTGAAGGATTCAGAAATTGTCTTTCTTATTGACCTCATTTTCAAGCACCGGTTTTTGTTGAGTTCTTATCCTCCCAAGAATAGTATACTTCAAAATGCAATTGTTGTCTTGAAACTGTTACCACAGGGCTTAAAAAAATCATCATCTTAAAGCAAGTATGAGTAGCTTATATGAAATAGAAAGTGTAGGTTACTGTAGAGAATAGTATTGTGTTTTAACTCTCTCAGAGATTTTATTTAGTCAATTTTCCTCTCTTTTATATATATGACTTGCCCTCACATATATAGTCTGTTTCCCAACAGTACTGAAAAACTCAAATATCTTTAAATATAAATAACTTTATAAATGAAATCAAACAAATGAAAGTTCTTTCATTTAAGCCAAAACCCCCTTAGGTACTTTTCTCATTCATCCATTAATTAATTCATTCAAGAAAACAACTGTGAACCTTAGCACTGTGCCATATTTTCAGACTGCAGCAGTGAACAAAACAGAGACCTCGGCCCCATGAACGTTCATTCCGGTGGGGTGACCAATAATCCAATATGTAATTAGAAGTGTGAAGGCAAGCTCTAAGAAAAATAAGGTCGCATTTGAGGAAGTGTCATTTTAGCTGAGAACTGAGTGACAAAGAAGTTAATTAGGAGCATTAAATTCAAAGACAAAGCAGAAGTGAGCTTGGCATATTTTAGGAACCCAGAGAAGGTCACTGTGGCTGGAGAGGAGAAAGCAAGAGGGAAAAGTGGTACTAGGTGAGTAGGGAGACATAGGAAGGGGCTGGATAACCAGGGCCTTTTCAGCCTGTGGTGAGATGTTCTTCCAATTATGATGGAAACCCACAGAAAAAATTTTAAACTAACTTTGTTATGGTCTCATTTGTATATTTAAAAGATAATACTGTGCCCTTAGCAAATGAGTTTTTGTGAATTGGCAGAATATGTTTTTATTTTTCATTTGTCTATTGGTGTCTAAAAGGTTTCAGAAAATGTTTGCATTTTGAAAATACAATGTAGACTATAAAATATACTTGGAAAATCTACTACAGATATATTAAAGAGCTGTTTAAAATCAATAAGGAGATAAACTCTCTGAAATAAAAGTGTGAAGACTTTTTTTTTAAGGAGGAAAAGCAATTTCAAAGACCTTAGCATAGTAAAAATTTCTTGTTTTATTGGGATGTGAAAAAATCAGTGAGAAGCATTTTAAGGATAAGACATTGGTGAGGATGAGTTTGGAGAGGCCATGCAGAGAGGTAATATTTTATTTCTTGTGTAATGGAAATCTACCATGTTTTTAAAGCAAGGGAATGATTAATATGATGTATATATTTAAAATATCAATTTGGTTGCTATTACCACTTCTTTATCTTTTATCATTTTACTGAAAAAATCTATCCCCACATCAGCAAAACTTACTCTTTCTAATGGATACAACTTACTCCATATCTCATTTCCTATTGTTGGCATTTGACAAGAGTCACCAATCTCTGTTGGGGACTGATCTGGCTGGCAAATGGCAAATTGTAGCTCAGCCTTATGGGAAAGCCCATATGCTCATGGTGGCGTGCAGTATGCCAAACCCACGGATAGGTTCTCTCATGGGAAATCAGGCCTGCATTTTAACTAGGCTGTTTTGTGACTTGCTCTTGGCTAAAACTTTCTCACCCTGGATTGAGGCAGCAGATGCTTGCTGGGTATCTTTGAAGTGGCTTCCTGAAGTCTGTGCTAATTCTCCCGAGGGTTGAAGTGTCACCAGACCAATTACTTTTATCATTCCCTTGCATTTGCAACATTATTTCCTTGTTAACCTGTAAGAAGTAATCTGTAACATCCTATCTGTTGATATGTGTAAAAAGTAATTACCTAAAGCAACCCTAAGTATAATGAATGAAAACCTTCTTTGATATATACTGTGAGAAAGCCAATAAAAGCCTATCAAGGCAGGGGTCGGTGAGCTCTCTCCTCTGGAGAGCATGGCCAAGGCATTCCAAGCCACTCTCGGGCCCCCTCACTCTCCCCAGCTCTCTCCTGGGCCGTTGCTCTCCGACCTGCTCTTGGGCCCCCTTGCTCTCCGGCCCACTCTCGGGCCCTTTCTCTCTGGTTCTCTCTCTCTGCCTCAGAGGGGGTCTGTGTAGTCCCTGAGTTCTGTTTCCCCAGATTTCACGTGTGGATTCATTTACATGTCAGCCACAGCATATGGATTCTGCGGGATAAGATCCGCGACAGATCTCCTCTTCTGCCAATGCGTCATTTGCTGGGCTTCTAGGAGTCCTGTGTCTCATTCATTTTTATAGCTCCTGTGAAGCCTCCTCGTCATCTACCTTAAGTTGGCGCAGTCTGGATGTTGCTTTTTTTCTGAAAGTATCTCGTTCTGACACTCTCTGTGAGTGACATCATCTAATCCCCTGGTGCCAGTTTCCACAACGGTGACTGAAAAATTCTATCTGCAGTCTAGGATCTCTCCTATACATTGGCTTTGAATAGTCAAGTATCTTCCCGTTATCCCAGTTCTGAATACCCACTTCAGACACACCTCAGGTGTCTCAGACACAGCAAGTACAAATGTGGACTTTTAACATTTGCCAATGAATTTGCTCCTCAGCCTAGTGACAAAAAGCTTAATCCACATTTGTCCCTCCTGCTGTGCCCATTCTAAAATGTCCATTTACGTTGTCAATTCTATTTCCAAGTTATGTTTCAAATCTCCCCTCTGTCTACTTGTGTCTAACCTCACTACTATGTTGGTCTAGGAAAACACCATTTCCTGTCTTCCTTGAGACCAATACCCTGTTATATTTTCTCTCTCTCTCTGTATATATATACACTTTATATTACTCATCAAAAATTTAATTACTTTATAAACACCCAAATTTATCACTGTATTTTAAGCTTCATAAGGCTACAGCCACATTTATTTGGTTTATGTCATTACAGGGTTTGGTACATGCTGTGGACTTAAAAAATATTTGTTAGATAAATGAATAGATGAAGAATTCGGATTGAGAATTGTTTCTAGATGAGGATGAAAAATGGCAAAGAAGCTGGGAAGAGACTTTAGGTGATGATTTCCAGACTGTACCTGAATCCAAATGTGTGCCCCTGCCACACGGTTATTTTAACTGTGCTATACTGACTGCTTAAGATACAGGGCTATTTATTAAAATCACCCCTAAATAAGGGGTGATTCTAGTATTTAGCCTGATAACTCAGAGTACAAAGGGATAGAGAAGAAAGAAATTGCCAGAAAGTAATTCCTAGTAACAGCAAGAAGTCAGTGGTCAGTGAAACATTTCTCTTTAGACGTTTCACTGCAATCATTCTCTGAATACAGCCTTTTCTTATGATAATATTGATTTTTATTAATTTCTTCACTTGATAATTCAAGATTTATTTTAAGTATATTTCACATTGCAATGGGACTTAAAAAGGCAACAACTTTGGTAATGTTGGCTTGGAAACGTGTTCTTCTGACACTATGATAGGAAAATATTTTGTAAGCACTATGAATACAAGGGTGGGAAAAAGTGAATTTTAGTTGTTAGTACACAAAACACAAAGTTAATAAAGCTACTGTGATAATCATGACCTGCGTGACTTTTTCCATACGAACAGTTGTAAACCTACTTTTGGTATCCCTTGTACAATTCGTGGTAGTGAGTGAATGTTCACTCTGCATCAACTTGCAAGAAGAAGGTAATTGAAAAACTGGTATCCATTCAGTAACTTATTTGGGATTCAAGAATTCACTATAACTATGAAATTTTCATTTTTTAGTATCTAAGATGTTTTATTTGAAAGTTCTGGGTGAAATGTAGTATCCTTGTATAATATGACATCCTTATGCAAAAAATATGAACCCTTGCTATAGCACCATTATGTTCGGATTATAGCTTGTGTAGTTTTTCTATCAAAAGGAAAATCCTAAATTTTAACAATAATTTTCACCTAGTGTCCACCTATTTGAGATTTTTGTTCTTAAAAATGTTTGAATCTGTAATTTAGGGTGAACTATACACACTTACTGAACAGTTTACACATACATTAAAAGTTTCTATAACTGCAAAATTAAATAACAGAATCCTTACAGAACTAAAAACAAAGACAAGTAAGACTAGGAAAAAAACAGAACACAAAGAACAAGGATTGTGGGACAATGACAAAACGTGCAACATATGTGTAATGGGAATGCCAGAAGAAGAAAAAAAGAAAGAGGGAAGAAACAGAAGAAACATTTAAAACAACAATGACTGAGAATTCTCCAAATTAATGTCAGGCACCAAACCGCAGATCCAGAAATTTCAGAGAACACCACCATGATAATGCCCCTAAAACTATACCTTGGCATGTCAGTTTTAAACTATAGAAAATCAAAGTAAAGAAAATATCCTGAATTAAAAAAAGAAAGAAAAAATAGAATACCTTACCTACAAAGGAGCAAAGATAAAAATTACATCTGACTTCTCCTCAGAAACTAGTTCTCAGGTACAGAGTATCCCTTGATCACTAAGGGATGCAGAGAAGTTGACAGCAAATATGTGAAGGGGTCTCAGACTATTTCCTTTTGCAAAGTCCTGATATTTTAATTCAAGTGGACTTTATGTTATCTCAGTGGCCAAAGATCCATATGAATGTACCATGTACAGCACACTTTGACCCCCATCCCTTTCTCTCCCAGTGGGCCAGGTTGCTAGTCATGTTTCTACATCAAGTCAGAAGTTTACATGGTGATTTTATGTTTGCATGAGAATGTCAAGGTTTTCCTCCCCCACTTTCTAAGAATGAATTACAAAGTACCTTAAACGGGTGTAGTTTTGTACAATATACCGACAAAATACTCTTCACAGTGACTTAGAAATATTGTGCTGCTCCATCCTGTTCTGTGAGCAATGAAACAACAGCAAAAAAAAAAAAAAAAAATGCATGCAGTTTGGCCATGCCATGCTGTCCTTAAGTTGCTGGATCCACTGTCACCAATCACCGGACAAGTCAACAAAGACCTTAGAGAGTATGACATTCATTGATTTGTTTCTGCAGTTTTGATTGCGTGTCATCAGCCTGGGTGAATTTGGTGAAAGGAAAGATGCAAAATGCAGCATGTTCTGGACAAGTTGTTGACAAGAGCAGAGATAGATGATTTGGGGAAGGCTGCTCAGTGAGCTGTGACTTCTGAGCTCAAGCCTTTGTCCACATGCTTTTTGTTTTGTGACTATTTATCCTTTGTCTCAGAGGTTGATTTATAAAGTTGGACATGGCACCATATAAATGCAACACTGGACTACTTGGAAAACAAGAGAAAATGATATATTAAGTCACAGTGGTAAAATTGTTTTGAGATATTAAGTCCCATGTCATGGCAGGACAAAAGCAAACTTATGAGAAGTGAATATCGCTGTCCTTCATACTTGCAAATGGCCTTTTGAACAATGGTCAGTAAGATCTCTATAGACTCTAAAAAGTTTTGATATCCTGAATGTAAGTACTGCCTACTTATGCTGACTCACACTCTGTCATTCTATTCTGTTTTCTGATAATTCAATGAGTCCATCTTGAAACAACAACAATGACAGTAAAACACAGATGAAATAACATAGATTTTGATAAAGTTACACATGGAAATAATTTAATAGTGTCAGATTTAATATATTCCCAGATATAACCATAGCCAATTTATCTAGCAATAAGAATGACTCTTTAAACTGATTTTATGATAAGCTGTGATAGGGTTTCCATATCTGATATAAAACCTATGATTTGTTCTGCTTTAAAAAATGTGGGAAATATGTGTAATTACATTTCTTTTGGTTCCATATGCAACTGGTACAATTGCAAGCAAAAGCAAGAAATTCATATAGAAAACAAATGTTATTCCCTCCATAAATCAATGAAAATTATTTTTGGCATCTAACTCTAATCTATCAGTTTTGTAGTCTGCCTTATCACTCCATTCCCAGGATTGTACCTTTGGTTCTGGCAAGCTCAAGGAGTGACGCAGTGGTGCAGGAGGCCTCAGGCCTTCAGACACAGAGCTGCACTGTCATCTGCTAAAATGCCTTTCTTCAAGTCTGAGAATTATTCCAATTCCTGAAGCTAAATGAAAGGCCTCTGCTGGTCCAGTTTATTCTCTATGCTACTTCTTTATTCTTCTTTAGCACATGGTTGATTTGATGTTTCCAAATCAACCCAAGATCATGAGGTAACTAATAAAACCTAAGGATTCTTGGTCCAGGTACAATGCAGTTGGGGGCCAGAAAAATTGGGCATCTACCGATTTTCTCAGAACCTATTCAGGAACATACAGCCTCTGCTCTCTAATATCCATGAGGTTATCTGAGATTTCCTTGTTTGCCCCACACTCTTTTTTTAAAGTATACTTTACTGATTATGCTATTACAGTTTTCCCAATTTTCCACTTTTATTCCCCCTCTGCCCTGCACCCCCAACCCTCCAGCATTACCCCCCTTAGTTCATGTCCATAGGTTGTACATATAAGTTCTTTGAATTCTCTGCTTCCTATACCATTTTTACTTCTCCGTCTATTTTATGCCTACCAATTATGCTTTTTATTCCCTGCACCTTTTCCCCTATTCCTCCTCTCCCCCTCCCCACTGAAAACCCTCCACATGATCTCCATTTCTCTGATTCTGTTTCTGTTCTAGTTGTTTGCTTAGTTTTTGTTTTCATTGTTTTTCTTTTTTTAAGTTCATTTGTTGACAGCTGTGACTTTGTTGTCATTTTACTGTTCATAGTTTTGTTCTTCTTCAATTTCTTAGATAAGTCCCTTTAACATTTCATAAAATAAGGGCTTGGTTATGATGAACTTCTTTAACTTGACCTTATCTGGGAAGCACTAGATCTGCCCTTCCGTTCTAAATGGTAGCTTTGCTGGATAGAGTCATCTTGGGTGTAGGTGCTTGCCTTTCATGACTTGGAATACTTCTTTCCAATCTCCTCTTGCCTGCAAGCTTTCTTTTGAGAAATCAGCTGATATCTTATGGGAACTCCTTTGCAGGTAACTCTCTCCTTTCCTCTTGCTGCTTTCAAGATTCTCTCTTTGTCTTTAATCTTGGGTAACTCAATGATGATGTGCTTTGACGTGTTCCTCTTTGAATCAAACTTCCTTGGGGCTCTCTGGGCTTGGACTTCCTGGAAAGTCTGTTTCTTTCGCCAGATTGGGGAAGTTTTCTTTCATTATTTGTTCAAATAAGTCTTCAACTTCTTGCTCTTGTTCTTCTCCTTCTGGCACCCCTAGAATTCAGATACTGGAACGTTTAAAGTTGTCCCAGAGGTTCCTAAGCCTCTCCTCATTTTTTTGAATTCTTGTTTCTTCATTCTGTTCCGGTTAGATGAACATTTCTTCCTTTCGTTCCAATCATTGATTTGAGTCCTGGTTTCCTTCCTGTCACTATTGGTTCCCTGAATATTTTGCTTTATTTTATTTTGGGTATCCTTCATTTGTTCCTTCATTTTGCAACCAAGCTCAATCAGATCTGTGAGCATTTTGATTACCAGGGCTTTGAACTCTCCACCATATAAGTTGGCTCTCTCCTCATCACTTAGCTCTCTTTATGGAGTTTTGCTCTGTTTCTTCACTTGGGCCATATTTCTTTGTCTTGGCACAGATGATAGGTTGTAAGGGAGTGGGGTCTTAGGTAGTCACCCCGGCAGTGCAACCCTCTTTGCTGTGCTGACTGTAGAGGAGGACCCAGAGAGGAAACAGTGCGGCTTGCCTGCTCGGCTCTAACCCCACTTTCCAAAGAACTCTGTGTGAGACTGGGGGCTTCTCCCACTGCAGCAACCCCTGCCCTAGCCCAGAGTCAGCTCTGAGTCTGAGTTTCCCGTCCAGCCAGCCCCGCCCACTCAATCCGCTGCCCCGCTGTGGGTTCTCTCCCTCTGCCTGTTTTACCAATCTGGTTGGTCTGGTTGACTGTTTCTTTAATTCCTTGGTTATCAGAGTTCCATGCAGTTTGATTTTCTGGCACTTCTGGTTGTTTATTGATTTTAGATTGGTAGTTTTCCTCCTTTTGGTTGTGTGAGGAAGCAAAGGGTTTCTACCTACACCTCCATCTTGGCCGGAACTCTGCCCCATACTCTTATACCTTGCCTTTGGGAAAGGTGGGAAAGGCATAAATTTATTGATACACCCTTGCACTCCTGAGATAGAACTGCCCCTTGTAGAATGGAGCCTTGAAATAAAATCGAATTCCATTTCACATAGAGAAAAGAGTTTATTTTTCTGCTTCCTAAGTGTATAGTCTAAAAACTATATTTGCTGCATTTAAATGTTTTCTGGCTATAGCTGTAATAAAAGGAGCTACCTTCTATTTAACAAACTACCTTTCAGCTTTAATACTAAGCATTCTCAAAGCACTATATTATTTAATGCTCAAAACCAGCAGAGCAGTAGCTACTTTATAATCATTTATTATTACTGTATTTTACTAACAAGTATATTGAAGTTTTGTAATGTTATCTTTTACTACGTCAAAGATACACACCCAGTAATTGCTGAATTCAGGATTTCAACAGAGGTAAAATTGATATTGAAATTTATATCCTTACTCTCTATTTTAGATATAATTACTTTTCAGTAGGGGGGCAGATAGATGTGCAAACAGATCATTTGCTTTTGATTCCTACGAACATGTCATATGGTTAAAATGTTCTCCTAGTATACTAGACAAAGATAAATTATTCTACTTTAGTGAGTCATTAATTGGTTTTCCATTTTATATTTGTCAACCACAGTTTGAAATGACTGAATCAGATACTGTTAAACAAAATAATTTGATGCAGTGCCTTTATATCCGATGTGGTAGCTAGTCTGCAAGGCTTTACCACAGTGACCTCAGTCTCTATGTATTCATGCCTTTGTTTGTTTCCTTCCACTCCAAGTCAAGTCTGGGCCTCTGTAAACATAAAACATAGTAGAAATGACACTGCTTGATTTCCAGGGCTAGATCATAAAAGGCCTTATTTCTTCTTTCTCGGTCTTTTGGAACTCTTGCTCTTGTGAGTCTTCCTCTTGAAAATCAAACACCATGTCTAGAAAAGCCCAAGACATATGAAGAAACAATGTGTAGACATTCTGTTTCACTGCTCCAGCTGAATGGTTGGCCAACAGACAATGTCAGCTCTGCCATATAAGAGAGCTATCTTGAGTATTCCAGCCCAAATAGCCCCAGATGACTGAAGCACTGATACCATGTGAAACAGCTGATGCTAGTCAATGAACCAAACTATAAGATAACAAAATAGTTGTTCTTTCATGGCATTGAATTTTGGGTGGAGGTAGGGAGGCAAGGTTGTTGTATAGAGATAAACTACCAGAATATTCAGAAAACCTGACTATATCTCTAACTTTCTATGTGGCTTTAGAAACACCACTAAACCTACATAAACTTTATATTTTAAACCTGTGAAGTATATAAATGAATATAGTACTTGAACTGGAGTAGAGTGGAATAGATATGTGAATGGATTTTTTAAATATTTTATTTATTTATTTTTAGAGAGAGAGGAAGGGAGGGAGAAGAGAGGGAGAGAAACAGCAATGTATGGTTGCCTCCCACATGGCCCTCACAGGGAACCTGGTCTGCAACCCAGGCTTGTGCCCCGACTGGGAATCAAACCGGGACCCCCTGGTTCCCAGCCCACGCTCAAATCACTGAGCTACACCAGCCAGGGCTATGTGAATGGATTTTTAAAACTTTATAGTGATATCTAACTCCTTTCTGTTTTTTATTTTGTTTTCTCTGGTAAGGTGCCATACAGAGAAAGATTAAATGACTTGCCAAAGACCAACACCTACTATGTAAGTAAACTAGATTAAGTCCAATAGCTTCTATGATCAATCCTCTTTCTACTTCTTTAGGTGTTTAATAATATCATTTATTCATGAATATTTTTTAAAATTTATGACGCCCTTCAAATACAATGCATTTCTTCATAGAAATGAGAAGTCATTTTCTTTATCAAGAAATGGATAAGTATTTCATTTTGAAATGCATTCTTTTTGGCACATTACGTTGATGGTCATTGAATATAATTTTGTTTAAAACAAAAGCAAAATATCTCTTTGTCAGTACACAACAGTAATATTGATCACATTATTTTTTAGGTGGACATTTATAACATTTTGCATATTTATATTATGTTCTCACAGTATAGCTTACATTCTGTATTACCCATTTAGTGTATAAATGGAAGTAAAGATTTATTTTTTAGCTAAGAAATCACATGGTAAATTATTATAGATAGCTTTTAGAAAAATTTCATAAATTTAAAAATTATGTATATTGAAAAACATAAAATAAAGCAATTATGAAAAAATAAGATTTTCACATGACTTATGGAACTCTGTGTTCTGTTTCTTCTTTTGGTGAATTATATTATTTTAAATAATTTAATGAGCAGCATGATCTTTTTGTACATGTATAGCTGATGATCATCAGGCTGGATGCTTTTTTAAAAAAGCTAAAACAAACTGTAGCCATTATGTTGAAATTTCAAAACTCCATAGGACTCAAATAGTATTTTTTCATTTCATATTTTTGTTTTATTTTGTTTTTTTCATTTAACATTTTTTTAAATTTTCATAGCTGTAATCTAATAATTCCATGATAAAAATAATCCAGAAGAATCAAACTATGTAGCAATGAATAAAAATGTGAGAGAATATGTGCATTCAACATATCTGGCAGAGCCCGGCTAGTGTAGCTCAGTGGATTGAGCATGGGCTGTGAACCGAAGGGTTGCTGGTTCAATTCCTAATCAGGGCACATGCCTGGGTTGCAGGCCAGGTCCCCAGTGGGGACCATGTAAGAGGCAACCACACACTGATGTGGTTTCTCTCCCTCTCTTTCTCTCTCCCTTCCCTTCTGTCTAAAAATAAATAAATAAAATCTTTAAAAAAAGAAATCAGAACATTTACTTAAAAAAACATATCTGGCAGAAAAACTAAAGTTAAAATGCAAGGTAGAACAAAATTGTCTTTAAAATATCAATTCCTTTCCTTTACAAAAATTACTGAGTCTACCAAGAAAATACAAAAGCATAAGGCTGTAAGTAAATAGTAGTGTTCAGGTTCTTACCGTGCAGGTTATCCCAAGGCTACATACATCCTGCTTCATGGCTGCTTACACTCTGCTGGGTTTTGATTTTTTTTTTGAGTCATGGTCTGGATCATTTTCATCTTCTTCTTCCCCTTCCTCATCTGCTTCTTCACTTTCTTCATTATAATCATCATCATCTTCAATAGCTTCTCCAGTCAAGTACAACACTGATCTTGGGATTATACACTCACGTAAATAGTGACCAATTTCAAAGTCTGAAGCAAGGATAGCTTCAGCAGCATCATCCAGATCGCCCCTCTCAGGAACTTCAGGAGGGGCAAAAAAAAGTAAAGAATCATTGGAAACTGTTTTGGTCACAGTATGAACTGTTCCACATCCCTTGTGCTTCTGCTTCTTTCTAATGGTTTTCAAAGTGACAGTCTTCCCTTTTTGCTGATCTATCTGGTGCCCAGGACAACCCATAATTTCCAGCCCATCAAAAGAAAAGGGATCAGAATCATCTGGTTCTGACCTCATCCTATATGTCTTTGTCAACGCTTCAATTGTGAAATATTCATTGGGTTCAAAGTGAAATTCTAAAACAAAGCTCATAGGCTGGCCAGCATCTGAGAACTTCATTTTAATATCTTTCAAGTGTTTCAGAATAGGCTCATCATGTTCCTGAACCATATCATTGAGCAAGTCAACAGTCTCAAAAATAGCCAACCAAAACTGGGGGATTCCCCTGGGGTCTTGTTTTCCTTCATACTTTTCTTCATCGTCAATCTTAGCCTTTCCTTTCAGTTCCTCCAAAATTTCATCTTCCTCATCTGATTTCCATTCACATTCTTCTTCCATAGGTTCATAAATTGCATTAATGATCTCGAATCACTTATCAAATATAGGCTGATAGAGAACAGCGTGCTTTCTTTCAAGACCATGAACTTCCTCATAGAACTTGGCTTCTATCTGTGTTCATTTAACTTGAAGGTTTTTGGGAGCATTCACTCATCTTTAAACACCTTAGGTGAGCTTTCAGTGTATCCTGTTGGTGTTTCTACCAGACCATCGAGTCTTTCTTGGAGGGCAGCATGAATCTGAGGGTTTTGCATCATCTGAGCAGTCAGCTGATGTGCTCTGACTTTTGTTTCTTCACCAGTTTCTTCTTTTACTTCTTCAATATCATCCAAATCTTGATCAAATTCAGACTCTTCTTTGTTGTCAATGTCTGCCATGCTGTAAGAACTCCAAATATCGATGTCTAGCACAGGAGCCAGGCACCTGAGCTGCGCAGTCAGTGACTCAGGGTGGCAGCGGGAGGGGCTACAAGCAGATGTCACTTAAAAAGCAGTATTTTTAATTTTAAATCTAAACCTGAGGACTTATTTTTCTTTGCATCTTGGGTGAAATCTCAGTCTGCTATAATTTTATGATCATTTTCAAATATTTAAACTTATTTTGATCATTTTAGCCACATAAACAGTTACCGTTTACCTGCTATAATAGACAACAGAGTTTAATAAGAAAATCCTGGACATCTTTTGAGTTGTATCTTCTCACCTCCTCAGTTTGGCATGGTTTGAGTCTCGGGAGCCTGCAGGGGTGGAAGAAGGGCCTAGTCAACCTCTTTTCATTTTCTATTTTTCTCTGTTTGCGGTTGACACCCTTTTCCATGTACTTCTGCTCCATTTTCTAGCTCTGTTTTCCAACCTGGCTTTGTAGCTGTGAGTGGAACAGAAGAGATTATATACAGGACTAAATGCTCTTATTTTACTGTATATTTGCTTTGGTGCCTACTGCAAATAGTGGCTTTGAAAGGGGCCTTTTCCTCTAACACATTCTGTGTATTTTTCAGAGATTTTCTCACTGGGAACACCTACCTGAAATTTCTGGGAGAGAGAGATTTTTTCTGGCTTGCTTTTTTCCAAACCTCAGTTTTTGGCATCCTATAATCTGTTTAATACATCCCTTTCTGTTGGAGCCCTGCCATACTGTTGGGTGACTCTCCGGGCAAAGTTCCTCTGAGTGTGATTCCTGGCTGGCTTTCTAGAAAGTGACCAGTGTCAGGCTCGTGGGTCTTACTACTCTTGTCTGCCATGCACAGCTTCTGTCCAGTGCAGTCGCCTTTACTCTTCTGCTACTAAAGGCTATTCCAGTCCCAAGCTGAAATCCTAGTCTTTTAGATGTGAGATACTTATCATTAATTTTAGCTTTTGTATCCTGTCACCTTTTGCACTGAAAGACTTCAGCTAATAAGTATAAAATTCTTCATGCGGCCTTCCGAAAATTCCTTTCACTAGATTTGGGGTGAATGGGAACGCCACTCGCTGCCTTGTAAACCTTCATGTTCTTCATGGTAGCCAGGAGACTCAGAGGAAAAATTTATTTAAGAGAATTATTTAAGCCAAGCCTGCTCTACCTCATAAAGATATCAGAAACACATTGTATGTCTTTGAATCCAAAGTTGTGTTACTTGCGACAAAATCATTTTCTATTACATTCTTAGAAGGTCCAGTAACAGTGGTCCAGTACCTCACTTTGGATTGAGGGAATAGTTGCCACTGAATTGTTGAATTCTTTAGCAACTTTGGTTCACCTAAAGCAATAGAAAATGTCCACAATGACGTCCTACTGCACAACATTTGTACAAACAGAATATAAACAATTTTTCCAGTTCCTTTTCAAAAATGCTCACTGAGAAAATAAGGCACATGAAAAGTAAAGATCCCACAGCCTAAAATACATATCAAAATCAACACTGAAAAATATGCAGAGATGTTAATGAATATTTATAAGAAAGCTTTTTCATTACAGTGTTAAGATTGAAAAGGTGAGAACCAACTAAATATATGACAATATGGGGGTAGTTTAACATCTTGTGGTACATCCATGAACTAAATATTGTGCTGCCTCTCTAAGAGTTCAGGGGGTAAAAACAGATCCATTATACATTTTGTGGAAATAGTGGATTTCTTATGGGAATTACACATAACAAATATGGGAAACCTTGAGCAGTGGAGATCTGAAAATCGGGATGCAGAAAACCAGAGAAAGAACCAATATCCAGAATGTCTAAAGGAAGTTGAAACTTGCAGGGAAATTGAAAAAGCCAAGGACGTTTGGACACCGGAGGGGCACTGAGAAGAGGGGCCTCCCTCGAAAGTCTATTGAAATCACCACCTCTGGGGAAGCAGTTCCTTGTGTGCAGTCAGCACTGAGGCAGGCTTACAGCCCAGCCCTTCATGGAGGCCTCAAATCCTCTGTTGATGAGCCTGGCAGGCAGTCAAGCAGATAAGCCGAATATGAAACAGGAGAGGGTAAAGAAGAGCTGGGCTTCTCTTTCTTTCACTTTGGCTGCTTGTGACAACCTTTTGAGAGTGATGGTTTCTGCTTCACTTCTGCCAAATGTCATGCAGTTTCCTCCTTTGGCTAACTCTTTCCCAGAAGTATCCAGGGAAAATGATTGGGGAACAATGTTCAGTTTCAGCCAACTTCACATAACGTCGTGTTGCACAATCTTCTTAAACAAACCTGGCATCAAACTCAACAGTTTAAGAAGAAATTTACGACTACTAATCAGTTCAAATCATCTGCTATTCATTGACTGCCTACAATGCGCCATCACTGTGCCTCTGTGATGCAAGTACATGCAAACATGGACCTTACTTACCTACAGGACATACAATCTAATATAGAGGGGGAACGCAAGTAAAGATGAAATACTTACGGGAAAAGCATGGCAACAGAGGAAATGTTAGGAGATCTCAAAGTACATGCAAACTACATCTAATTCAGATGTGTGATTCAGAGAACATTTCCCAGATGCACTGACTTTCAAATTTGGATTAGGGGCCCGGCTGGTGTAGCTCAGTGGATTGAGCGCGGGCTGGGAACCAGAGGGTCCCGGTTCGATTCCCAGTCGGGGCACATGCCTGGGTTGCGGGCCAGGTCCCCAGTGAGGGCCATGTGAGAGACAACCATACATTGCTCTTTCTCCCTCCCTTCTCCTCTCTCTGAAAATAAATAAAATCTTTAAAAAAAAATGGATCAGGGGTATTCAGCGAGTTCATCAGAAGCTTTTGTGAGAGTGTATATTGGGGACTATTGCAGGGGTAGGGTGTGGACTAAGAAACATAAAGTGTTTCACAAAGAACAAACATTTCAACACTTCCACGTACTTTGTAGATGTTGTAATGTTCTACCGTTCACATCCGTGATTTTCAGCCTGAAGGCATTCTGGCTGCAGGAGCGCATTTATTCTAGGGAGGTGTTGTGACCTCTGGGGATCCTAGGCCAATTGGTGTTCATGGGCCCATTTCTCCATAAAAGAATACTAAACATTATATTTTATGACTGTGTCAGTATAAAAACAAGTATAATCCATACTGTATTATATTAAACTTTTATTATTTCTTTAAAAGAAGTTAACACTTATTTTGGAAGCCTCTAAAAGCATCATGGCCTGCAGACACTGCTTGGTATATAAGTCGGCCCTGATTTGGCCCACTCTCAGGACAAGCCAGGGTTGCTGGGGAGCCCTGTGAGCAGCTCATGCAGATGAGGACGAGGTACGGTGGGTGGGTAAAACCTGCAGCCACTCTCCACTCAGGTGAGAACACTTAGAGTTCCTATGACACAGTTGCCCAGAGGCCCTGGTCAGGCAGGTGCTCCTGACAGTAACTGGCTCATTAACTGTTTTGGCTTCCTGGGATTACCTCACAAATAAACCACTCATGTTCAAATTATTCTCTTAAAGTCCTTTTAGTTTAGTTTTGTTTTTTTTTTTTTAATAAGGAAAAAAAACAAGATAAGAAAAATAATGGCATATTTGAGAAAATGAAAGATGCCCTGTGTGCTTGGGATATAAAGTCCAGAAAAGAATATAGGGCAACATCATGCTGGAGAAAATAGGGCAAGTTTTTGAAGTTCTTATAATCACTTTGAAATGTTTGGACTTTATCTTAAGGTCATGAGAGAACCACACAGGCTTTTTATATAAAACATCATCAGCCTGATCAGAATTGTTTCAAGAAGATAAATCTTATTATCAAAGCAGAAGGAGGGGATCGAATTGAGAAGCTGTGGAAGTAACCAGGCAGCAGAAGTGACCTGGGCTACTCAGTTTATGACAAGAAGCTGTGGGGAATGTTGAAAACATAGAGAAGACAGGGCTTGATAACTGGGTGGGAGAATAAAGTAAAAAGGACTGATAAGGCTGACACTGATGTCTCTAAACTATTTTTCAGAAAGTAGGAGTGTAGCAAAGAATAAAATATTGGAAAAGTATAAATCTAAGCCTATGTACAAAATTATAATTAACATATGTATGTTATATATTGTAAATATAATTATTTATTTACATTTTATTTCTTTATTGTATACAGGTCCATACATATATAATTTTTCACACTCATTAAATATTTTAATATTATTATAATTTTTGTAAAACCTTCCAGATGATTAGGATGTCAATTATGTTACTGAAAGGCTCTAAATTAAATTACTGAAAGTAATGTGTGAAATTATCACATAAAATTTCCTTTTGCTCCTGTTAGACTCCTTATAAAGAACTAGTTTTAGTTTTCCCTGTAGCTAAATAGCACCTTTATTTTTCAAACAAAAAAGAAAATATTGAAAAGGCAACTCAGTTGAGATTTCTTCTGATAAATTTACCCAGAAACCCCTACTTTTTCACTCATGCAGTTTGCCAAGATACCATTGGTCTTAAAAAAAAAAAAAGTGTTTATTTTAGATAAAGGGGAAGGGAGGGAGAAAGAGAGGCAAAGAAACATCAGCATGTGGTTGCCTCTCATGTGCCCCCTACTGGGGACCTGACCTGGCCTGCAAACCAGGCATGTGCCCTGACTGGGTATCAAACCAGCTACCCTTTGTTTTGCAGAGCGGTGCTCAATTCACTGAGCCACACCAGCCAGGGCTAGATAGTATTGGTCTTAAGGGAGGAATGAAATCCAAAGGTGTGATGAATCAGCATCTGGGTATAACAGGACCAGATTGACTTTGGTAAGAATTCCGAAAAGGGGGTTGAAATCAGCCTGACTTAGAAGCTTCAGAAAGGCAAGTTGAAGAAGAAGAACAAAACAAACAAAAAAAAATGATAAGCTAAGATTAAATTGTTGTAACAATCTAATCAAATAATTAGTGTCCTTAATAGACAAGACCTTACAAATCAATAACACACACACACACACACACACACAACAATGACAAATAACTTGATTAAAAATGGGCAAGGCTAAGTCATTTGTAAAAGATTAAATATTAATTTCCAATAAGCATGGCAGAATATAAATTTCAGCAGTTTAAATATACCATAGATTAAAATAGAAATAAAAACCTGAGTTTCTTTAATCAGGCAAAAAACATGTTTTTAGAAAGGTAGTGACAAATGAATGCATTTGTGTAGTTTACAGGACACCATTCCATCCTGCAGCTTTAGCATATGTTCTCTGAAAGCAATTTGGCAATGCATGTCAGTACACTCACGTGTGCAGTGAGAATTCTACTATAAAGTTGTGACCAAATATCTGTACCTTCTGCAAGTTGGTCTCTGAACCCACTCTAGTCACTAGACCATATTGGAATTTAAAGTCTGACTCTGCCTGCCTGATGGACTACATTGCTTGTATTGTTCATTTTACCACAAAACTTGTTTTGCTAGTGTATTTTTCAAACTCCAAGGGAAACTGAGACACTGGCTGATGTCTTTTGACACCCTTCCGTGTTTACCATTTCTTATAACTCCATCTCACTTACCCAAAGTAACTAGAACATTTCTGCTCATGAATTCTGAAGTTAATAATGGAAACAATCACTGAGTAACTTAGAGCATCCCATCTTTTACAGATGCATGATACTCAGACAAGTTACCTGAGTCATGAGACACAGCCAACGTTTGGGTCCACTGAATGCTGATGGATGTTGAAGAATGGGGATTGGCAATGGTTGGACAGGCAGACAATGATAAATAAGAAGTTCAACAAATACCAACCACACTGTTGACAAATGGACATTTTCTGGTCAAAGATAAGTAGATACTAAACCAGTACAGTGGTCAAAGGTTGGACAAGGTAAATTGAAATTTGTACTTCTTTAGAAGTTAAAATTGAGAGCATTTAGGTTTTATTTGGCTGTAGATAGTAAGGCAGAGAAATAGAAAGTGCCCCTCTTGTTTTGGGCTTAGTTTTGGATAATTAGTTGGACCAGAAAGACGTTGAAATGCTAAGAAAATAATGGACCTGGTTTTGGATCCTGGCCTCATCTCCTGTTGACAACATTCACTAAAATATATATATATATATATATACACACACATATATATATAAAACTTAAGCCTATTTGAAACTTAATTTTCTTGATTGCAGAATGAAAATAATATTTCCAACTTAATATGGTTGTATACTAAATAACAGGGTAGCCAGAAAGCATCTAGCACAAATCCTAGTAGACAGTATTGATAATATAAATGCCCATTTTTATCCATTTTCTACTCTTAATGATAGAGACAGTATAGCTTAGTGAATTAGAACTTGGGTTGTATTTAGAGAAAATGAACTCAAATCCTGGCTGTAACAAGCACTATTGGACAATGGTGAGTTACTTAAACTTTCTGAACTTTGTTATCCTAATCTGTAACTGGGTATAGAAGTACCAACAATTCAATGTTGTCCTGAGGATTAAATGGATACTACATTTAAACTGCTTTGCCAAGTGCAAGGCATATTGCTCTTATACTCAGTAAAGATAATTAATTTTTGAGTGCTCTGAGAAGACAGTTTAAAAAGTTCCTCATAACTGATCCAAGTCTCTCTTTGATGCCTGTATTGTGTGTTGTACCTACCTATTGACTAGACATATGTAGTGACCAAGAGCGGTAAATGTTGAGTATCGATGAGTAGGACCATGTATAACACCACTCATAATTCATAATGAAAATGGAAATGCTATTTGACTGAAATTATTTATTATTATTATTATTAAGCAAAAACAACAGAACTTAGAGCAATTAGTGTTGAACCATACTCTTGCTTGTCTTTGAAGTATGTTGTGCCAATAGGAAATATGTACATAGTACATGTGACCACTGACTTGCATACAATTTGTGCTATAAAAAAAATGTTATGTTTACTTCAAGTTCTGAGTAACACTTTTAGGTTTTTGGAAAGCTTGATTAGCTAAAACAAGTCTGGCTAAAATGGAATATGGCAGGGTTGCGCAAATTCTGTCAGGATATATTTTTTAAAGACTGTGGGGGGAAAACTGCCAAATCTGGTCCATCTGTTCACATGTGAGTTCTTCAGTTTTACTAGTCTGGGCAATCAGGAGATTTATTTTATTAATCTGCATGGCTAGTGAATCAGGTAACAACAATTATCTTTTATCACAGCAGTGTTGCTATTTAAAATGAGCTCAATTTGTGTTCAGAATATAATACATCTAATATTGGTACCCTGGCAAATAAAGGGTATCCTAATGTTACTACTCAGAGTGAAGGAAGCAGATCAATAAAAGAGAAAGTCAGAAATCGTTTGTGTGAGAGCGGACTGGGTCAGCACACATGTCTGGCAACCTCAGTCCCTGTGTCATCTCTCCAAGGTCGGATTTATATAGATTGGTTTAGTGTTACTGGAAGTTACATGGTGGGAAAAGTGAGGCTGCTGGGAGCAGATAGTCATGGCTTCTAATCATCTTTCGTATTTTCACTTGTGTGATATGGGCAAAATATTCAATTCTTTTAAAAATTATTTTATTCATTATTATTAGAGAGAAAGGGAGGGAGAAAAAAAAGGGAGAGAAACCTCGATGCGTGAAACATCAATAGGTTGCCTCTCACACGTTCCCAACTGGGGTCCTGGCCTGCAACCCAGGCATGTGCCTTGACTAGGAATCAAACTGGCAACCTTTTGGTTTGTGGATAGGTATTCAACCCACTGAGCCACACCAATCAGGGCAAAATATTTAATAATTTTGTGTAAAGACTATCTACTATACTACAAAAGGCTGTTGATCATATACATAGACTGTGCCTGACACACAGGATATACTCAATTTATATTTGTTGAATTGACACATAAAATAATATATACTAAGTATGCCTTCACAGCACAGTGTTCAGATATGAAACAAGTGATATATAAATGTAGATTCTCCCCCTCCTTTCAGGTAGAAAATGATAGAAATTTGACATATAGATATGTAGATAAATGGGGGAAAAGACCAAAGAAGCCAATCCTTCTTTCAACAAAGTATCCCCTCTGGTTACTGTCATTACAATCTTTTGTCAGTACAAATGGTTTCTTTTGAGTTTTGAAATAATTTGGCAATTGTGTATGCTTCAAGGGAACAACAACTAGCATTTATTGGATACCTACTTGAATGACATATACTGAATTGGGCCTTACCTAAATTTTTTCCACTTAAATTAAAAAAACTTTCATATGAGTTAGTTATTAATACACTACCATACAGATTTTTTTAAAAACCTGAGAGTAAATTGCTATCTTACCCAGGGTGAAACAGACATGCCATTAATATTTGGAGAACCTACAGTAGAAATTAAAACTGACTCCAAGTCTATGTGTGCCTTCTTATTCTTTCATGCTATCCCGTAATGAAAACAAAAACATTTTGAAATGGTGGGCTTTCATCTATTGTCAATGGACATTTTGGTAGCATTAACTCCAAAGAAAAGACAAAAATAAAAGACTTCTAGAAGAATAGATTATGAAAAGGAAGAAAATACATTGCATGAACACTTTATAGATTTTCCTTTGAGCTAAATATTGGGTTGGTCAAACAGTTCATTTAGTTTTTCCTATAAGATGGCTCTAGTAGCACTTAGCTGTATTTAACTTCATTTAAAACAATTTTGTGAGGTTGCATTGTGACAGCTCTCATATCAGCATGCATTGAAAGAAAAGCATTAAAATTGGTGAATTTTGTGTAGTCATTTTAATATTAAAGATGGAAGAAAATACACATTTTTGGAATGCTATGCTTTATTATTTCAAGAAAGATAAAATTCAACTGAAACACACAAAAAAGAGATTTGTGCAGTGTATGGAGAAGGTGCTGTGACTGATCAACTGTGTCAAAAGTGGTTTGCAGAACCATATGGATTTGGGGATTGAGAAGGGGGATCCCTGACCACACGAATTAGGAAACATGAAAGCAAGATGTAGGAGCCATGCAGAGCTCTTTCTTAGCATTTTGGAAGATGCAAGAGAGACCATGCAGGAAGGAAAGGGGTGAAAGTACTCTTGCTGGTGGGCCAAGAAAAGGTGTCATGTGCTTTTGGATTAAGAACTGGAGATCGCAGGCAGCAACACAGCTGATGGTGCTGGGAACCACAGTAGACCTGCCAACTGAGCAGGAATTACTGGGGGAAACCGGAAGCCTAGATGAGCTATGGACTTTTATTTATTTGTTTATTTTTTCCTCAGAAACAGTACCCCTGACTGGCCTGGTTGGACAAAAGGGAGAAGGAAGGACTGTGTGTAGGGGGGTGTTTTAAGGTACTTTGAGATTTTACAGTGACATTTTGCCATTACTCTAAACCTGTGTAACTTTAGAATAAATAGTTCCTTTCCTTTTTACCACCAAAAAGAAAAAAGTGGTTTGCGAAGTTTCGTGATGGAGATTTCTTGCTGAACAATTCTCTATGGTCAGGTAAACTAGTTGAAGTTGATAATGATCAAAGCAAGATATTAATTAAGAATAATCAATGTTATACCAT
The DNA here is from genome assembly GCA_004026765.1 of Micronycteris hirsuta. NCBI lineage: Eukaryota > Metazoa > Chordata > Mammalia > Chiroptera > Phyllostomidae > Micronycteris > Micronycteris hirsuta. The sequence continues at coordinate 105,111 of PVJI01002878.1, forward strand.
GCAGGAGATAGCCGACATAGTCAAAATATCCATCAATAAAGTTATTGGAGAAAATGAAAAAGAAATGTCTTTTATGGGAAAAAACTAAATGAACTTTTTGCCCAACTCAATATTTTTTCTTGTCACCATTTCTTCACTAGTCTTCTCAACTGGAGCTTCTTAAAGTTATAATGAGTACTGTTTGGCTTTATGTCCTGACTATGTGTCAATTTGGCTAAGCCACAATACCTAGATGTTATTGAAAAGGTAGATAGATGAACTCAATGGAGGCAAGATGCAACCGGAGATGTTCTTTCACTTCCTGAGTACAGCAAATTACCCTCCATAATGTCTGAAGGTTTCAGTCTGTCAATTAAAGGCCATAAGAGAAAAAGACCGAGGTCCCCCAAGGAAGAGTGAAGTCTGCCTCCATACTGCATTTGGACTCCCACTGCAACGTCAGCTCTTCCCTAGTCTCTAGTCTCTCATCCTGCCTTACAGGTTTTGGACTTGCCAGTTCCCACAATTGTGTGAGCCAATTCCTCAAAATAAATCTATCCTTCTCTCACACATACCTTTAGCAAGTTATTAAACTATTGTTAGTCTCAGTTCACTCATCTATTTTTGATAGGATAAGCATAAGGACATCATTGGTATGGGGGGAGGGGGAATGGGTGGGTGCGGCAGGTGGATGTGGAAGAGGGTATAGGGGAGATGAATGATAATGACAAAACAATAAATAAATGAAAAGAAAGAAAAATAAGTTTGCATGTATTTAACATATGAGAACATGACAAGGCACATAGTTAAGTACAATATATACATATTTGCTATTATTTCAAAGTCCTTCGGGTCGTATTTCCTGTTCCAAACTGCATACTCAGCAATTTCCTCCAGAAAAATCTCACCACAGTGGAACAAGAGTCTTTTCCCCTTAACATATGGGTCTTAAAATCAAAGATTCTTGTTACTAAATAAGCACATGTATATCTCATTCATTTTTTTTCAAAGATTTTATTTATTTGTTTTAAAGAAAGTAGAAGGAAGAAAGAGGGGGAGAGAAACATTGATGTGGAAAACATCCACCAGTTGCCTCTTGAATGCGCCCCAGCGGGGGACAGAACCTGCAACCTAGTCATGTGCCCTGACCTGGAATGGAACCAGCGATCTTTCACTTCGCTGAAGGATGCCTAACCAACTAAGCCACACAGTTCTGGGTTGCATTCATTTATATATTTATATATCTCAATCCTCTTAAGCATTGTCTTATTTATTCCTCTGCTTGAGATCTTCTAACATAAAATTATAGATTACCAACCCCAACAGGCTACCAAATTATTTAAAACCTGTAAGTATTTTGTGTGTGTGTGGTTGTTTAATTTCCCTTAGCTGTGCACAGGTCCCTTAGGGAAGTTAGCATATTAAAATTAGAAGCACACACTGGTTTTATTTATAGATAAAAATGTGTGATACACTTTAAACCACTTGAAAGTGACTAGTGGCTTACTATAACCCTTAGTGAAGAGTATGTGTTACCTGAGTTTTTCTAACAAACATATAATTAATTTTCTAAGTTTTTCTCTGAGTTAGTTCTCTAACTAATATTTTCAAAGTCTTTTTGAATGAAGAAGTAAAAAGAAGGCTTGGGTTGCATATTTCCCCCAGTGGGTTATACTTTCTACTTTAACTAAATGGAAAAAAAAAAAAAAAACTGATTTGTATCATGTTTAACAGTTCTTTATCACTATCTTTCAAATCATCCATCTCTCAGTATGATTATTTGCTTGGTGCCTTGTTGAATCTTGCTTCAGCAAACTTGGATATAAACTAGAAACAATTTTAGGCCATAGTTCCACTTGAAATGACACCAAAGTTATGCAGGCACACTATTTTTTTATCTTTTTATTTTTTTAAAGATTCTATTCATTTATTTTTACAGAGAGGGCATAGGAGGGAGAAAGAAAGGGAGAGAAACATCAGTGTGTGGTTGCCTCTTGAGCAACCCCCACTGGAGACCTAGTCTACAACCCAGGTATGTGCCCTGACTGGCAATCGAACCAGTGACCCTTTGGTTCACAGGCCGGTGGTCAATACACTGAGCTACACCAGCCAAGGTACTTTTTTTTAATTTTTTGAGACATAAGGGAACGGAGGGAGAAAGAGAGGAGAGAAACATCAGTTTTTGGTTGCCTCTCACGTGGCCCCCACTGGGGACCTGGCCTGCAACCCAGGCATGTGCTCTGACTGGGAATCAAACCGATAACCCTTTGGTTCATAGCCTGCTCTCAATCTACTGAGCTACACCAACCAGGTCCCAAGGTACTATTTTTAAAATTATATACATCTAAGCTTTTAAATATCTATTGTTTAATAAAAATTATATTTCAGATATATAACATGATGGTTTGATATACATACAAATAGTAAAATAATCACTAGAGTCAACCTTATTAACCTATCATCTGCTTACACAATACCCATCATTTTGTGATGAGACCACCTGAAATCTACTGTTGCAGAATATTTTCAGTATTCAATACAATGTTATTAACATAGCCATCCTATAGTATATAAGTTGTCTAGACTTATTCTTCCTAAATAACTGCAACTTTGTTTCCATTGACTAACATCTCCCCACTTCCTGTATCCTCCTACTCATGGATAACCACAATGTATGCTCTGTTTTTATGAGTTCAAATTTTTCAGTTTTCACATATCAGTGAAGTCATGCTGTATTTGTCTTTGTGTACTGTCTTATTTCACTTAGCATAGTATCTTCCAGGTTCATCCATGAAGTGACTCATTTTCACACCAGGTGTTTTTGGCAACCTTGGAGGAGATCAATTGACCGTAAATATGTGGATTAATTCTGGGTTCTCTCTTTTACTTCACTGGCCCATATGTCTGTTTTTATATTAATACCATCATGTTTTGATACTACAGCTTTATAGTTCATTTTGAAATTAGGTATTGCGATCCCTCCAGCTTTGTATTTTGATCAAGATTATTTTAGTTATTTGGGGTCTTTTGTTGCTGTAAATAAATTTTAGAAGAGCTTTTTATTTTTAACTTCTGTAAAAAATGCCATTTTAAATTAAATTTATTATAGTGTCACTTGTTGAAAAGACTATATAGGTTTCAAATGTATGTTTCTATGATATGTGATCTGTATACACTACTACAAACAGTAAACAAATACAGGAAAGTGTCAGGATACAAAATCAATGCACAAAAATCCATTGTATCCCTATGTACCAACAATGAAACTTCAGAAAAAGAAATGGAAACACAAATTCCTTTTGCAATTGCAAACAAAAGAATAAAATACCTAAGAAAACACTAACAAAGGTTGTGAAGGACCTATATACTGAAAACTACAAAGCCTTATTAAAAGATATTGAAAAGGCATAGTGTTTGGATAGAGATTGTATTGAATCTGTAGATGTCTTTGGATAGCATGGGCATTTTAATAATATTAATTTTTTCAGTCCATGAACATGGGATACTTTTCCATTTATTTCTTTCTTCTTCAATTTCTTTCATCAAAGTGTTAAAATTTTCAGTGTACAGGTATTTTACCTGCTTGGCTAAATGTATTTATTGGTATTTTATTCTTACTGTAGGCATTCATCACTTTTCTCTTAGAACTACTTTGCTGCATCCCATTTCCATTTTTATTTGTCTCAAGATATTTTTTCCTTTTCCTTTTGATGTTTTTGGCACACTAGTTGCTCAAGACTATGCTGTTTGATCTCCACATATTTATGAATTTCTAATTTTCCTGTGATTAAACTATAAATCATAAACAAATTTGTTTCATAAACAAAGTTCCACAATGGTTGGAAAAGGTTTTGTTTAGTTGCTTAGCTGTATTCTCATAGTTCACTAGCCTCTTTAAGATGATTAGCTTTAATTTTTGCAGGTAGGTCAAAGATCTCAATTTCTGTAGGGTTGTTTTTGGTGCTTTATTCTGTTCTTTTTATAGTGTCATGTTTTCATAATTATTTATAATTCTGTCACTTTGCATTGGTGTCTGCACATTTGAAGTAGTAGACATCTAAGTCTTCGTTGACTGGTTTGCAGGAGAAGCCCTTCACCAGTTAGCCTGACAAGAGATTCTGAGAGAGCCATCTGGTTGGGTCTGTGGGCAGGATGATCCAAGGTGTCACAGGTAGGCAGGCCTGGTTCATGGGTCCGTGGTGGTGAACCTGGAACCTGGATCCACTGGGGCAGATATGATTCTTGGGTTAAAAGAATAGAGTTGTGACTTGCATTCACAATGGCAGGCCTGAGATATGAGTCCAGATGGTTGGATCTTGATGCTGGGTCCATGAGTACCAGCCTGGCACCAGCCTCCTTTGGGATAGACCCTGTGACTGGGTCTGAATGATAAGGTCTGGAGACTGTGTCCACAGAGACTAATCTTTTGCTGAGTAAAGTATTGAGCCTGAGTGCCTGAGGTCTTGCTTGATTCTGAGGTGGTCCTGATGCCTTGACCATGGAGATGAGCTGGTACCTAAGTCCATAGGTAGAAGCCTGGTGCTTGGGTTCACTGGAGTGAGCTTGGAATTGGGGACCACAGTAAAATCTGGTACTTATTTCATTCTCCTTCTTTCACAGGGTGTCTCTGCTTAGATTTGGTAGAGGAATGGCATGCATAATGTGCTATTTTCATTCGGACCCTCTTCAGTGCATGCTTTCTTGTTTCTGTAACACAAATCAGTTGCTGTAATCTTCCACCTGGAATTCCTAACTCATGCAAAGGTATTTTGGGGTGTGGATAGTTATTCAAATGAATTTTTCTGTGAGAGGACAAGCCCTGGAAACTCCCATTCCACCACCTTGCTGACACTGTTGTGCAGATAACAGGCTTTAATAGAACTAATATATCATGCAATAGATAGAAAAAAATTACTTAAAATAATGCCTGGTTTCTAAGTATGGGAAAACCCTGTATTTTCTTTCTAATTTAGGAGTATTGTCAAAATGCCTTCTGCTTACATGAGATAGGAATGTGAAAGTACAGGTTTTTAAAGATTAAGAAAAAATTACAGATTTCTTTGTCTTTGTTAGAAGCTATTTTATCCAGGTGTCTAGGTTACCTTCCAGGCATTTCATCAATATGTTATACATACAACCTCAAATTAACATATTTTCAAGTAAAATCATCACCTTCCCAAATTCACAAGGGAATTTAATGGTTTACTAAATGCAAATCTCTCAAGCTATAAACTCCCATTCTTCTTTCTTTTCTCAAACCTGGTAGCTTTCAAATTATGTTAATTCTAATTTCAAAAATGTTTTCCAAGACTAACCATTCTTGCATATCTTTACTGCCAGTGTCTTAACAGATGACAGTAATTAGATTCAAAACAATGTCTGGCACGGTGGCAAGTAACAACTTGCCATCTAATATTGTGCAGGTATCACTAATGTAGCCTATGCCTTTTTCATTAAGAAACTTGTTCCTAGATATTTACTTCCAGTTGTTGAGATTGTGGACAAGATAAAGGAGGCATAATTATTAACTCCATTTACCTTGCTCAAATTCTGGATTAACTGAGAGATGAACAAACTCAGAATGTAGAAATCAATTTATGACTTTATTAATAAACAATGTTAGGTAGGTGGAACTCACCTAGATGTGCAGCAACAATGGACTTTGTAATACTGAACCTAAGAAGTAGACAGAGTACTGTATTAAAAATTTATTAGCCATGCTCCCCATCGCAGCCAGCCTAGTAAAATTTAAATAGGGAGCAGGCAACCTGTGTTTGCCTCCTCAGGATGCTGTCTCAGAAAAGAAAAAGGGAGGAGAAAATGGTTTGAGTTAGAGGCCCTGTTTCTCTCTCTCTCTCAAGGTGTTTGGGTTACTTTAGTCTACTTCCCTGGCTAGGGGTAAGAGATAGCACAAGGAAGCCAGGATTATTTAGAAGAAGAGGGAGAAAGTGTTCCACTAACATTGTAACTAGAGTTGACTCAAAAGACCAACTTTATTTCCCATTTCTAATCCAGGCTACTTTAAGTTCATCAAACTGCGATGTTAAGGGCATAATTCTCTATGAGTCCACGCTTATCCAAGACATCTAACTCCAACTGCAAATAGTAAAGAGTTCGAGTCCACACAAGACGACCTTCACTTCTGACACTAACTTCAAGTATAAGGGTTTCTCACAACCACCCTCAGGTTTAGTGGTTCAGTAGAAAGTGTCACAGAATGCACCAAAATCTATCACACTCATGGTAATCACTATTACACTAAGAGATACAGAAAATCAACCGAATAAAGAGACACATAGGGAGGAGTCTGGAAGTGTTTCACGTGCAAGATTTCTGTTGCCCCAGAATGTGTTACCCTACCAGAATCAATGTGATGGTAAACACAGAGTATTGCCAACTCGGGAAGCTTACCTGATCTTCAGTGACCAGAGATTTTATCGAAGCTTTGTTATGTAGGCATGATTGATTGATTGCTGTGAACTGAAAAATATGCTTGGTTATTAAACTTAACTCAGTGTCTAGATTGACTGATATTGCAAGATTCAAAGCCCCTACCTTAAATTATATTTTTTGGCTTTCTAATGTAGCCAGTCCCTGTGCTAGGACTATACAATGTGGCTAATCCCATCCTGAGTCATCTCTTTAGAGTAAACTATCAGGTGTGGTCCAAGGGAGCTAGCATTAAAACAAAGATACTCAAGAAATGACAAGGATTAAGTGGTTACCTTCTGGGACCACTTCTGGGGCCCTTCTGGGACAACCGCCAGATTTTGCTTTGGACAAGGCCACGTTGCTTACTATACACAGACCCTAATCATATCTTTCTAAATTGCTTCAGCAGTTTACCACTGCCTTCCTGCCACCCAGTCTTGCTCACTTTGAGACCACATAAAGTTATAGTATCAGGAGTTATTGTCCTCCATAAAAGAAGAAAGAAAAAGAGTAAAAAGAGAGAAGGAAGGGAGATACGTAAAAACTAGACCTGCTCATAACACTCATTGGCATTATTTCTCTTTATTTTTTATCTGTCTACATGTTTATTTTTTTAAATCATTTTTATTGTTGTTCAAATCATTTGTCTCCATTTTCCCACCACCACTTTCCCCCACCCCACCCACCTCCATCTCCCACCCTCAATCCTCCCCTCTTTGGCTTTGCCCATGGGTCCTTTATACTTGTTATTTTACTACCATTGACATTATTTCTCCTTAAAAAGCCTTTCTTTTCATGGTTTTCATTTTCTCTTTGGCATTACAGCCCTCTAAAATCTACTTAATTCACTGTCCAATTCCCTAAGGGCCCACTCTGCATTTCTGCAGGATGACATGTCACTCTTCCCTGATGGTCACTGCTCTCTGGATGTTCTACTATCTCTTGTAACTGAGTCGGCTGGTACATGGTGTCCTTCAGCCCTTCTTTGTCTGGAAGGTGCTCATTTACTTTCCAATACCCAATATATTAACAGTATATAGTAAGGGTACTGTACTAACAAGGTTGGACTAATGATTATGTATAAAAACAGTCATAGGATCTCGGTGACTAAATATAATGCAAAAGACATATTTCACAGTATTTGGCTGACTGCTGTTACACAGTAATTCAGGGTTCAGGCCCCTTTTATCTCAATACTGTGATTTTTCAAGGAAGGCCTCAATGGATCCTCTACACTCAACCAAGTGTTGAGAGAAGAAACATCTTTTAAGAGATTTTTAAAGGCCACTCCTGGAAATGGCATATGCAATTCCTGCTTCCATTGAAAAGAAGTAGTCACAGATCTCTTCCAGCTATGAAGGCCCTGAAAATTCAGCCTAGCAGGAAGATTCAGTGGTGAAACCACAGAAAAATTGTTGAAAACTTAGAAAACTTCTGCCAAAACAATGTAAATATCTCTGTGTATCCTTCAAAATTTCAGGCAGAATTATTGATGCTGTTCTTGATGATGGCACAGTTTCTGTGCCTGGGGTGGCATATGCCATACTGATTGCATTTTATTTGCATATCTATTTCCTTTAGAGTGTTATGAGTTCTTAGAAAAAAGAGGCTATATTTCATTTATTTTTTATCTCCAGCAATTATTAACATATCTGGCATATAGCTGTGCATAGTAAATAATTGTGGGTAAGTAATATAATCAGTGTTATCCAGATATATCTTATGTAATTATAGGAAATTCATCTGATGACCATTAGAATCATTTAGCAAAATATGAAACACGTTTTGTAACTTAGAATTTCGGAGACAAGGAAAGGCTTCATTATCAAAGTAGGGAGAGAGAGAGAGAGAGAAAGTGTTAAGGGAAGTATAACGGATTTCTTAAAAAATCCTATCACTTCTCTGACAACATAGAAGAAATACTGCAGGTTGGGGTTGACCGTGGGTTATGGAAAGAAGAAAGATCAGCTTTGATTATAGAAAGTTTAAGGTTTAACACTCAAATGAAGATAGGGAAAAATCTAAGTTTTAAGAATGAGCCAACAGTAATATTAAATGTAATGTTTGACCAAAGATCTTTTATTGGAGCTCATGGATCAGAAGCCACGATTAGTAAATATTGAAAATGCTGATATATGGCAATATATCAGTATTTATATGCAATCTAAAGGTGTGCTCATTGTCATATTATTTTGTTATAGCATGTAACAATCAATGTAAATATACACCCATGTAAGGTACGTATCTACAAAATTGTTCAAGAACAGTAACCCAAAAATCTTAGATAGACAAGTCAAGGGCAATTAATCGAAAAAAAAAAGCGACCTAGGTTTTTGTATAAATACCTAGATAATTGGTATGAGGATTACCAGGGTAATCTTTTTCGGTGGATAACAACATAGCATTCTAAGTAAAAATAATTATGTGTTAGTTTCCTAGGGCTGCTATAACAAAGTACCAGTTGCTGGGTGGCTTAAAATAAAACAAAAAATTATTCTCTCACAATTCTGGAAGCCAGAAGACTGAAAAAGGTAATGCCACGGGCCCGATTCCTCCACAGCCTCTGAGGGAGTATCCGTCTTGGCCTCCCCCAGCTTCCGGGTGTTCCCACCACTGTTTCCTGTTCCTTATCTTGTAGAAGCATCATTCCAATCTCTGCCTCTGTCATTGCATGGCATTCTACGTGTGTCTGTGTCTTTGTCCTAATTTACCTCTTCTTCTCCAATCATATTGGATTAAGACCCACCCTAATGACCTCAATTTAATTTGAGTAAATCTGTGAAGACCCTGTTTGCAAATAAGATTACATTTATAGGTACCCAGTGTTAAGACTTCATCCTATGTTTTTTTTGGGGGGTAGGGGGTGAGCTGCAATTTAACCCGTAACTAATATATACGGAAACCCACAACCAATTCCTTAGTTTATCTCTTTTTTTTGTTTTCTACACTTTTCAGTTCTACTTTTTATTCTTGTTTATTGTTATTTGTGTGGGTAAAATAAGAACATTTTAGATTTGCAAAAGGATTTGATATCATTTTCTTCGTTCAGGTCCTTATAATATTGTATTCTGGAAGATGTCAGCAATTCTATTTCTTCTCCTTGTGTCCAATGAGAACAGCTGATATTTGCACAGTAAGTTCCCAAAGGTAGTCCAAAAATCACCAGTTATTTCTGGACTACGCCATTGGCTACCAGCTTGTAAGAGTCAGTCTCTCAGGCTCAATTTTTGCACAGTCATTTGCAAATTTTTAAGATTTCTATTCAATCACTAGCATAGGGGACACAGTAAGTATATGAATACACTGGACTTCTGGTTGAAGAAACTGAACCACAGTTCATAAATCAAGCTGTCCTGAAATGAAGTGAATTTAACAGTCATCTCCAAAACACATTAGCATAAAATGAAACAGCAAAGTAGTTTTCTTCCTGCAAAACTTCTGTTTCAAAGTTAATTTAAATGTGAACTTTGTCTTTTTATGCTAAAATGATGGGGAACACAGTCAAAATTTTCTGGCCCTTTGTTTTCTTTTCTGTAGTAAAATGAATCAAATAGTTCAATAAAAATCATAATGTCAAAAAGAGAAAACAAGAAAGCTGTATATTGCCAGGAAATTAAACAATGCTATACCTGGAAGGGATCATACTGAGATAGCTAATTAAACATTTGAAATCTCAGATGTGTGAATTTTTAATATCTGCTTCAAGCTTGGTTTCTTTTCTGGTTCCCTTTAACGTAATTCACCAGCATTAAGGTCGTATCAAGCTAATATATTAAACACACACTTGCACATACACACCATGGCTTCACAGATATAACAATGTAGGCTATATTGAATTTGGAGAACAAGTGTTGGAGAGGTGTGAATTTTAAGCTCCTGCAGACAAGAGGTTATATTTTATTGTACACAAGATTCTGAGAAAATATAATTCACATGTAAGATATGTTTCCTGCTGTTAATCTATTCAAACAAATTTTTTTAGCATTTACTATATACAGAACTCCATGTGAAGTGCTATCAGGGACAGAAGTGTGGCGTTAGAGAGGAAAAAAATTATAATGTTTGAAAATGTGATGGAAACATCAAAGGTAAATGAAATTAGCTATGTAAATTGTGAAAAATTAGTCATCACTCCATAGCTTCAATGAAAGTATAAATTCTACCACTTCTAAAAACAGAAAATTTAAAAAAAAAAAAACATAAAGAAATAAACTTTTCATGTCCAAATAATCTGTCCTAGGAAGCCTATTAACCCTTTTCTTGCTACTATGCATACTTTCATTGCACTTTGCTGTTATGTGGAGTTTCTGGGAACTTTTAGTCAAGGTTTGGTTATGGCATGTTCTTGTTTTAGTTTGTTTTTGTAAATTCCAACAAACTATTTGGAGTTCCCACCTTCTAAAAATACTAGGGTTAAATCTGGTTTAGTATCACTGTCGGCATTTATGGTAAGAAGTTGAGTCAGGGAAAAAAGACTAAATGTTGTAGATGTCAGTTATAAATCTTTTTTTTTCTGAAATATCACACTAAAAGTTCTTAAATGATTCAAAATTTCTCTGAACTACATTTGCTTCTGCAGCTTTTTTCCTCATCTACCTGTCTAAATAATCAAGCAACTCTCTATGTGCCTAAACTATAATGTAAGATCCTGATTACATCAGAAAAACTCAATTTCTTCAAAAACTTACATTCTTCAGAATATATGATTCAAATAAAATATTCATTAAATAAAACTTTTAAACTCATTTGTTGGCTGGGTTTACCACGTGGTAAATATAAGGTATATATTTGACTCTATGCATTACTTCTTTCCCTTTATAAACTACCATAGGATGGCCAAGAATGGAACATTCTCATAGTCCCCTCTATTTCCTCCATCTACTGAAATTTTTACTATTTCTTGAATATTTATAAGTACACTGACATTGATCTAGATGGCTGTATACAGAACTAAGAAAACAGAGTTTCTTGCCTTCAAGCAGCTTACATTGTGGGAGGAAGAGGAAGTCAATGAATGAGCAAATACATAAGCACAATGCTTTCAGAAATTGAAAAGTGTTATAAACATAATAAATCTTAATGATATAAAAGAGAAATGGGAGTGACAGTAACTTTATGGAAGGACTCTCTTAGGAGATGTATATGCTGAGGAGAATTTGGCTATGCAAACAGCATTGAGGAAATAAGCCCTTAACCTCAGGGAACATAGTGTCAAAGACCAAAAGCAGGATAGAACAAGCTGTTCAAGGAACAGCAAAAAGGCCAGCAAGGCCAAGTTGAGAGAGGGGGTAAGATAAAGTGTAGAAAGTGAGGTACTTCTAGTTTTTGAAGGGCCTTGTAAGTTATGGTAAACAGTGTGGACTTTATTTCAAATAAAATATATTTGAAACCACTGGAAGATTTTAAACAAAGCATGGAGGTGATCTGAAATGTATTTTAAAAGTATACTTTGGCCACTTTATAGTGAATGAACAGCAGAGAAATGTGTTACTTAGGGTAGAGGCAAAGCCCTGTAACAGAGAGCCAGCAAAATCAATAGAGCACATAAGATAGAAGTTTCTCTCTTTCTCACCCAGTCGTTCCATGGCACTTAGGCATTTCACCTCCAAAGGATCACTCCAGGAACCAGATTCTTCTCTTTTGTAGCTTCAATGGTGTCTTTCTTTCTTTCTTGCTTTCTTGCTTTCTTGCTTTCTTTCTCTCTTTTATTCCATAATGCCCCCCCATTATCTCCATTTACCCTGCTCACAAGCATTAGGTTCATGTTATAGCATACAGAGTAGGAAAAGAAAGAAAATGGATGGTAGACACTTTTTCTTTTAAGTTAACTCACATTAATTCTGCTTACACTTCCCTGGCTAGAATTAATTATGTGGCCACAAACACAGCTGAAACTTGTGATTCTGTTACTAAAGGGAAGGGAATATAAAGATGGAAATAGAAAAAAGCAATAGAAAATTATATATAGCCATCTAGTCCATACAGATAGGATTCTGTCTTGAACTACGCAAGTGGCAAAGGAGAAATCACTTTAGTATACTGGGGATGGTACATATTCTGCTACATATTTACAAAGGCATAGAACTTAATTTTGTACTTGAGGTCTACCCTCCTAAAAAATACCCCTCTGCTTTTCGGTGTGAATCAGCCTGTAATGAATACTTGGTGTACTCTTACTGATGTGGACTCCAGGCATCCAACCGCTTTGTTTCAAATCTGACCTTCATATTTACTACCTGTGTGACACTCAGCAAACCACGCAAACTGTCTGCTCACCATCTACACTTGTAAATATGACGTGATAACGTCACCTACCTTTCAAACTGGTGTTGTAAATAAGAATTATATATTGTTTTCATGACTTGCTATCCAGCAAAGTTTTCATTTAGAATGGAAGGGCAGATACAGTGCTTCTCAGATAAGGTCAAGTTCAAGAAGTTCATCACCACCCAGGCTTTTTTGTATGAAATGTTAAAGGGAGTTATATAAGGTATGGAGGAACATCAACAGGGGAGTGGTAGGGGGAGAGAGTGGGAATGGGGCACAGAACAGGTAGCATAAATGGTTGGTAGACAACAGACAGGGGGAGGTTAAGGATAGTATAGGAAGGGCAGAAGCAGAAGGACTTATGTGTATGACCTATGGACAAAACTAAAGGATGGGGAAAGGGGGTGGGAGGCAAAGAAGGGGGAAAGTGGGACAACTGTAACAGCATAATCAATAAAATATAGTTAAAAAAGAATTATATATTGTTTATATTATATTGTGCATGCAGTGCATGCATTCTAGTGCTAGGAATTGCTACTTTTAGAGTTATTGGAATTATGCACTAGCAGAACAAATATCGCAAAACAGAATATCAGATGCACCTCTTTTTAATAATCCCTTGATCTTTTATAAAATTCAAGATCTACCCACCCCTCCTTACTAAGTTGCTCTGCTGCCTTTTTTCTCTACTCCTCCATATGAGGTGCTAAGAAAAACTACTCTTCTATTTTGTTATGCCAAAATTGCATTGAATTGATAATGCATATTTGTTCCTATCTTAAAAGAAATAGTTTCGGATGTTGTCATTTCTTGTTTACAGCACCTAGTTTAGACATATTTATGACAGATTGATCCAATACCTCATTATCAGATTTATCTGAGTTCTTTCCCCATGGGGCGATGTATGCTTTCACAGAGGATGGGGACAGACTCATGCCTCACTACTTATCTGCAGGAACAAGAAGAAGCCATAGTTGGTTGGGAAAACAATGATCAAGAAAGATTTTGTTGTCATATTTCCAGGAAGGAATGAAATAGCTCTGTAATTCTGGGTCCCCAAACCAATTTTGTAAAATTCAGGATATTCTATGAGAATATTCTTGGCCTAAAAAGATGAGAAAAGATACAGCAAATTATCAATGACCAGTACCAAAGTATTCAGGATCATGGAACATTAGGAAAAAGCTGTATGAAGAAGACCTGTCTGCTGGACTAGGAGAAGTACCAGTGAAAAAATGTGTATGAGAAAGTTCACACAGCATCTTATGGACAATAACCCTGGTTGGAGATGGAAGGGAACTAAACTTCACACTCAGCCTCACAGCTGAAATTTATGCATTTAGGGTTGGAGTTAAACACGTGAAAATTAATTTGTTTGTTTGAAGACAAAGAGAATGCTCAGGAGTAATGCAGTAAATACATATACACAAGAAGCTTGTATATGTTCAGTGGCAATCCTTGAAGAACACTCTCTCAAAGGTAATAAGATAGAAAGATGGCATGCTCATTGTCATTATATTTAATCTAAATGCAATTTTATTATAGCTACTAGAAAAATGAGTTGAACTTGCACAAATTGAATTAATGGCTTACTCTCTTGTTCATCATTCTTGTACAAGTTAAGAACTGGAGATTACATTAAGGCATAAGAGCATGATTTTAGGATATATTGAAGTTCCCAGGAGAGCTATGTACAAGATCGAATGGAAGGGGCTTGAAAAGGAAGGCCAGAATTCATTACATGACCTCAGGTAGCTATGAGTTGCTTTCCTCAGAACAACACATTTAGAGCATACATTTGAAGGGTGAAACATCAAATAATAAGAATATTAGAAAAATGTTGAAGAATATATGAATGCCTACTGGTGGGAGAGAGCCTTTTAAGAAGGACAAGAAAATAAGAAACCATAGAAAGTGCTGGAACATTTGACTTCACACAAATTAAAATGCCTGTGTGACAAATATAGCTAAAAAAATAAAATAAAAGACAAACAATGGATTGAGAAAATATAGTTGTGGTACATATGATAGAGACTCAATATTCCCTTAATATTTGATAGCTGTCTATAAATTGATAGAAAAGGGTAATACCAAGAGTAAACAATGTCAAAGATTTATAACAAAGTTATTCACAAAAAACATAGTTGGCTCATAACCAAATTAAAAGAAACTCTATTGAATTATATGACAGGAGAGTAAAATCCAAAAACAAATATTCTTGTATCATCAAATTTAAAATTAAAATAAAAAAACATCAAACCTGTCTATTCTGGTAAAAAAAAATATACAGAATTGGGTTCTCTGATAGGTTACTCTGGTAATATGAGTTTCTATTACCTTGTTAGAAAATAATAATACATTTTAAGACATAATTTTTGGTTCAGCAATCTCACTTTGTAGATTCTCACATACAAAATGCCTTTTTAGAAGGATACATGAACAGGATATTTTTAATTATAAAAATTGTTTAGGGTGGGAAAATACTATGAAAAACTGAATATCACTTTGCTGCAAAGAATATTATATTGATTTTAGGATGAAAGGAAAAGTCAAAGTACAAAATTTTAAAAGGTAGCGGATCAGTGCAGGGGAGGGAAGGTTGGTAGCCCTGCCAGCCAAGGCATCTGGTGACATTATGCTCATCTGGAGAATGCATTATCTAAGAAATCAAAAATTTGTCCTGACTAAGTCAAGGAATAAAAAAAGTAGAAGCTGAAATGGAAATTCAGGGATTTCCAATTTAAGATACTAGGTTTCAAAATCTAGCTCAATTCTCTGATCCTTTTTTTTTTCTCTTCAAAAAATGGAGATAAAATACTGAAATCAGAGGGCTGTTGTAAGAGTGAAAAGAAATGAAATTACTCGATGTAGTTCCTGATGCAGTGTAAGTGCTCAGCTGAGGGAAAAAGGAATGTCTGCAGCTCCAGCTTCACTAGGGCTGATCACCTATTGACATCAAGGATCAGTGCAGCATTCCAGAGAAAAAGCCTGACCCATTGTTCTTGCCCGACACGTGGATGAGGAAAAGTATTGTTTTGAGCTTAGTTGCTTTGAAATATTGATTTTTTTCAGACACTTCCTGAGCACATAAATATTCATGAGTGCAAATCCAATGTTATATTTATTTTCCAAATTAAAAATGCAACACCCATAAGAGAAAAATATACTTAAAATAATTTTTAAAATACTGTGCATTCAATGTAAAATTTAAAGTTTCAAGAGGCCATTGAAATTTATGGAGCTTAATTTTCTTTTCAACAGAGAACAAAGAAACTAGTTTACTTCTAAATGTCCCTATGTTCTATAAAGAAATAAAATTTGCTTCTCTCATCGCTTCAGGAAAGCCTTTCCACCAATATCTGCCCCCTACCCCAGCAAAACAAACATGAAAAAAAAAAGCCTGGAGTTAAAATTTGTGCAAAGAACACACAAGATGCAAACACAGAGGAAATAATAGATTCACGCAAATATGATCTTTTACACTGGAAGGGAGGTACGCCTGTGCAATGTCTCTGAGTTTCTCTCCGTGCTTTTCCTGCAGAAATAGATGGATAAGTAGAGTTGAGTTGTGGTTGGCTGTATGGTAAACGCAGGAATTTTTTTTATACATTTCAGCTATTTATTGGCGCTTTTTATATTTTCTAGGTACTCACCTATAATAACCTTTTAGTAGCGGATTTGGAATGGTTTTTATAGTAGTTTCTTTTTACAGCTTAAATTAAATATTCTACAGGTTTATAGAGATATCTTACCTTTGAGAGAGCAATTTGAATTTCTTAAAAGATAAAGAATCTGAAGGCACTAGTTAACCATGTAAGAGTTAAACTACAAAGATATTTATCACAGACTTTTTTGTGTAAGTGAAAATAAAGAATTATCATAGGTGTCCTATAATAGAAGACTCACTAAACAAATCTTTATACCTAGTCAACATAATAACTTTCAGCCATTAAGAAAAAAAGTTGTAAATTAATATTTTTAACTTGAGATAATGTTTATAATAGCTTGCTACGTGAAAAAAAATCCTTAATGTATGATGCAATTCATATAAGTTTTAAAAACATGCATACACAGACACAAACAAACACTGAATAATGATGTAAATGAAGATAAGTACAAATATTTTTCATAGTAATTATCTTGGAGGATATTTTATATTTAAAAATATTTTGTCATCTATATTTTCTCATTGTTTCTAAAAACAATAAATACAGTTTTTAGTTAGAAAAAGAAGCATTATTAGAAAAGCAATAGCAGCTAATATTTATTGATTGTTTACCATGTGCCCTGGCCTATTTTAGGCATGAGTTGTGTATACTTTCAATGACCTTGTTTCCTTAGTACTACTATGATTTTAAATATTGTATTTTGTAGATGAGGGAATTGCAGCATAGAGCATGGGCATAGCAGCTTGTTTACCCACTGCTTGTTTACCCAGGCAGCTTGACTTCAGAGATAACTCAGAGACTTAGTTATTTAAATACTCGTGGTCAGGCAAGGTGTGTGTGTTTGTGTGTGTGTGTGTGTGTGTGTGTGAGAGAGAGAGAGAGAGAGAGAGAGAGAGAGAGAGAGAGAGAGAGATGCTGGCTCTTGCTTAGATACTTCAAGTTGGTTTAGAAGTCCCCTGCCTTACACCTGTGTTTCATTGGTACATGTAGCTCTCTTTATGTTTTTGATTTACCTGAGTACTTTTTTTTCCTTTAAGCTTTTTAAGTTACTTGAGTACAAGACAACAGTTTTTGTATCCCCAACATCCAGGAAAATGCTTGTCAAAAGGAAGACTGTCAGTAAATATTTGTTAAATGAATGAATGAATGATTACAATTTAAACATATCCTTATGATGTGTAAAAGTACATTACATTCTACGTCAAGTGATTCATGCATTTTCATGGGTATGATGTCACAAACAATTAATGGCAAGTTCTTCAAATGAGAAAAGGGAGCAGGTTTTGCTTCTCTATTCTGCCCCACTCAAAACAATTGTAAAATAAAGTCAGCAGCCACAAACAAATTGTTAATTTTAAGAAAGGCACACTTCCAAGATGCAACACGAAATACAAGCCTGTGTGAAGAGGAAAATTTTGGAGGCAGAAGAAGACAACCATATCTCTTATATTCTTACCATAGATATGACTATATTCAAAACCCTATTTTAAACTTGGGGGAAAAAGGAAAAGTATATATTAAACGAGAATGAAATGCACCAATTCAATAAACTCTTCCATAGCAAAAACACTGATACATTTCAATCAGGTGGTGTTTCAATCATGATGAAGTTTTGTCATTTTTGTTGTTCTGTTGACGTTAGTCCAACTTTACTATGTAAGTAATGAGTGAAGAAAGATGCAGTGTAAAGGTGGAGACTGGGAGACTGAAAGTTTAGATGGGATTTTAGTCATGAATTTATAGTAATAATATCCTGCCCCCTGCCCTGAGTCTGACTTTTGCTAGGAAATCCCAGTTGAGAAGTTGCAAACAAAGAAACCACGCAAATATTTTAATTCAGCCAAGACAAGAAGAAAAAGAAAATTATTTAAGAATGTTATTGAAGTTATATAAACTAAACTTAATAAAGGTGAATAATCATATAATTATCAAATTTCAGATGATAATCAAACTTTCACTTAAAAATGTAGGGGAATTTCCCAATGGTGGTGATGTTTTAATTTTTCTTTGAATAAACGCATGGATTTGTAACAGAGGGAAATTGTAGCCCACCCCACTATTCTTTTGACATTATTTCTGTAAGCGCTGACTCTGACTGATACGCGGCTTGTAGATGAATAGCATGTTTGGGTACGAACCTAGGAATTAACTTCAAAAGATACAGACTCCAACCTTCAAGAATCCCAGTTCTAGGAGGTTTGCTGACCTTCAGCCGTGGAGCCAGGATGATGTGAAACCAGGATGACTAAACCAGGGTGACGCACACCAGAGTGTCACTTGCCTTCTCAGAATGGACTGTGCTCCTCTGCACATAGAGCACTTTTCAACCCCTCCCTTGATATCTTTATTCTGTTTCCCCTCCCTCCTTATAAAAACCTCTACCTCCAATGAGATGGGGAGATGGGCTTTGCAACATGAGTCCCCATCTTCCAGACGGCCGGCATCTGAAAGTGCCAGATGGCACTTTCCTTTCGTCAGCACCTGCCTCTTGAGTATGGGCTTTTGTGGTGGCAGGCAGCTGGACCTGCATTTGGTTACAGATTTAGTGGACACTGTTCATCTACTCTATAACAAGAAAGGCAATTTGCAAATGAACATCTTTAAATATGCTATTGTAATTTTTGAAGCAATATTATATGAATGCCACAGTGCCCAGGAAGATAAAAGATTGCATTCACAGAATGTATAATAGATTCTAATACAGAGGTTAACAAATGTCAAATATATTTTGACTAGCAAGGGAAATAAGTGTAGAGAGTGTTTGATATTGGTCAGTGCATCAGTTTAGCTACAAATTAAGGTATTGCTAAAGTTCTTTGTGGCTTTTTCTTTGAAAATTAGTTTATAATCATGCTTTTTCTTTCAATCATGGTCTGGCATGATATCTTTGTTTAGCAGACTCTAAATGCTGAGTGTCAAGTTGACCTACCAACATTGTTTCCAGAAGTTTCTAGGGTAGTTTTTGGATCAGTTTCAGCATCAGTCAAGTGGTGAATCTCCCTAATCAGAGTGTAATTTCTTCTCTCAGAGACACAGCAGCCCATGGGAATTCACGGCATCCATTGTTGGCCCTCATACTCTATACGGGGCAGAGGGCAGTGGAGTATGGTGTGTAAGGAGGATGTTTTGATTACTCGTTTTGTTTTAGTGTTTGCAGCTTGAAGCAGAATCACTTCATATGCTCTGGACAAAAGCAATCTGAACACTTAGGTTAAATAAAGATTATAAAAATAGTGCTTGTAAATGCTACATTTCGTAAGTTTGCTTTAATCAGTTCCACAGTGTAATAAGATTTATTAGTGGGCCATGAGCTTCTCTAAAAGTGTCAAATTCAGAGGTGGAGTTCCCTAATAAGTCATTTTGCCAGCTTAATTTTTGCCCTCATTCATGCTTGGAAGGAGATCAAAGAACATGCCATTTGAGATACATGACTTGCTGCCCTACTGGAAAAAAAAAAAAAAAAAAAAAAAAAACCTAAAATGAAAAAAAAGCTTTTTTGGCAAGAGTAGGATGGAGAAAGGTAGAATTCAGACAAGACCCCAGGGATTATCTGGAAAAGGCCAACCTCAAGGTTTTACATTTCCCAGCCCACTGTGAGAATTTAAAGTGTGAACGAAGTACAGGTCTGTATTGTCCCAGCTGAAAGCAAAATCTTGGAGATGCAGGCATTCCCCAATATCCGATGTGAGTGCAAAACATAAAACTCAAGCTTTGCCAACAGTGTTGAAAGATGCCATTTTCCCATGGAAAGAAATGCAGGTTACTGTTCATGGTCAACTGGAACAGCAGTGTTAGTTTACCAACTCCATCAGGGATTTTTTCAGCACAGCACGTATCAGACAAATATATATCCTCGATGTTTTGGCCACAAGTGCAAACCAATAGACCGGCACATTTGCGTTCAATGCACAGATTGGTTTTTTGAATGTTCATACTTTCAGTCATGCCTGGGTCTTGAGATTCCTTCCCTTCACGTTGAATATTAAAATTATCTAAAGTGAGAAGCATTTAAAATAGTGTGTTAGTTATATCAATCATATTATAGAGCCTAACTAAATTTCCATGCTGCAACCATCATCTAAGTGGAATCATTAAATAGTTTAATATTTTGGACCTACTTTGTTTTCTTTCCTGATTATCACTGTTGCTGTGTGAAAATGAAATATATGCGAACAAACCTTTTTTTTTGTGGTTAGCTAAAAAATATCCATAATTTTAAAAAAATCATTTAAATCTGCTCTGGCTGGTGTGGCTCAGTAGACTGAGTGCCAGCCTGGGAACAAAAGGGTCACCAGTTTGATTCCCAGTCAGGGTACATGCCTGGGTTGTGCACCAGGTCCCCAGCAGGGGGTGCATGGAAGGCAACCATGCATTGATTTTCTCTCCCTCTCTTTCTCCCTCCCTTTCCCTCTAGTTTTATTTAAAAAAATAAATAAATGAAATCTTTAAAACATCATTTAAATCCAAATAGAACATTAAAATTCCTCTAAAGTGACCTATGAAACTCACCATAAATACACCATAATCCCTATTATCTATAGCAGTATTTTTTAGGCCATATGCTTTACAATTTAGGCTGAGAGAATTACTTTATTTAAAATGACTGTTGGGGAGACAAGGAGGATATTTATAATTTAGGTTATATTTTTCTTTTTTGAATTTTCCACCAACATACGATTTTCTGTACAATTTGCTGACTCTTAAGGGATTTAGTTTTATTGATAAATGAAGAATAAAGTCTGCTATGTGGATAATTCATTTGATTTTACTATGCTTCTGCATGATTTTATAAGAAAAACTTAAAAGAAAATTAAACTCATTAAAAAGCACATAAATTGTTTTTTTTGTTTTTTTTTGTTTTTTTACTTCAAAGCAATTAAGGAAGCTGCCTGTCTGGACTGGTGGGTAATATTCTAAGTACAAAAAGGGCTAAATTGCTTTCTGTTTGGAAACCATGTACTTTCTCTCAAGGTTTAATAAGAAAAGGATATTTAGGATTAATATGAAGATTCAATGTCCTCTATTATTTATGAGTTACTAAAAATTTGCTACAAATTTTAAAGTTAGAATCAATTCAATAAATTGATTCAAATATTCAGTTTTATGAATATTTATTCTCCATTATATATCTGGAACTAAGCAGAAATATTTCAAACTACAGCATGACAATTAAAATTCAGAGTCGAACTGTTATTACTTATGCAGATACAAGAAAGGTAGAAGATATATCTTAACTAGCTTCAATAAAGAACGTTCACCAAAACTTAAGCACAAATGGTTTCAGAAAGTCCTTTTCATGTCTATACACCATCCTAAAACTGTCTCAAGCACATACAGTTTATGTCTGTTTATATTTCATGAGAAATGAGATTAATATCTATGAAGAAAGGAACAGGATAAAGACAGAGTATGGCATATGCTTAAGTTATTACATGAAGATGTGTATTGATGAAATTTAATATGTGAAGGATGAAGAGAACAGAGATAAAACTGATGACAGATACTGGGGCCGGTAAATGAAAACTCTCACCTCTCATGTTAAAAGAGGGATGAGGAGGTAAAAGAGGGTAAAGGGGGAATAAATGCTGATGGAAGGAGACTGGACTTTGGGAAATGAACACAAGATGCAGTATACAGAAGATGTATCATAGAATGGTACACTAGAAACCTGTAGCGTTTTATTAACCAATATCACCCTAATAAATTCAATAAAAAAGAATGTATACATCATTTCATACACAGCATCTTTCCAATAAAGAATTTCATCCTAAATTAATATGGTAAAATTATCATGGATTGTGTGTGTGTGTGTGTGTGTATACATATAATGGTTTAAGGAAAACAAGAGCTATCCTAGCGCTAAGGACTAGTAAGGAAACTATTACAGTACTATAAAATTGTAATGAGTCTGTCCTGACTTACAACAGTAGTAATAAGAACAAAAAAAAAGAGAGAATCAAAATACACACAAAAAACTGGACGGATGTGGTCATGGAGCATGGAAAGTACAGAGTTACAAATATCTAGTCTGGTGGAGGAAAGGATCCTAGAAATATCAGTTGAAAAAATAAAGTTACATTTAGGATAATGCTTGAACAAATAAGACATAAGAACATCGTCTATTAGTAAATGATTTTTAAATTTTCATTTATTTTTTTCTTACCCTGGCTACGTGACTCAGATAGTTGGAGCATCATTCTGAGCGCCAAAAGACTGTGGTTTCAATTCCTAGTCATAGCACACACCTAGCTTGTGGGTTTGATCTCCAGTTGGGGCATGTATGGAAGGCAATCCATTGATATTTCTCTTTCATACCAATATTCTCCTTTCTTTATCTCTAAAATAATCAATAAACATATTCTTGGGTGAGGATTAAAAATATTCCATTTAGTTTTTTTTTTTAATATTAATGCAGTGCTAGAAACTGATAAATATATGGAGGTGTTAAGGATATTCATGGAAGATAAGGTAATTAATTTTACTTAGTTTTTAATAGTATGTAAGGGATACTATACATATTTATGTAATTATATATTTATTTATATCATGATCCTACTAATTTAATATTGTGTTCTGATGAAGAGAAAAGATATTAAGACACAAAAATATGAAATAATTTGACAACATTCAAACACCTAGAAAATGTCTGTGGTGGAATTGTTACAGTGGCTGACAAAAAATTACTACATTGAGATAAAGTTTTGAGTTTTTATGTGATACAAGTTTTCTTCTCATAATTGTTTCTTACCTCCAGGTGGGTAGACTTCCAATGTGACTTATAGCTCTGGACCACTTCTCTCACAGGACTTATTAACAGTAAAACTCTGTGTATAGTAGTTTTAGAGCTGCTTCTGGCTACTTAGTGTATTCAGTATGTATTAGTATTGGGGGTGCAAAATGAGACAGAGGCAGACAGAGAGACAGAGTGATTGTCTTTCTTTTTTTAAAGTATATTTTATTGATTATGCTATTACAGTTATCCCATTTTTTCTCCCTTTACCTCCCTCTGTCCTGTATGCCTCTTCCCTCCAGCAATCAGCCCCGCTTAGTTCATGTCTATGGGTCATACATACAACTTCTTTGGCTTCTCCATTTCCTATACTGTTCTTAACATCCTCCTGTCTATTTTGTACCTGCCAAATTATGCTTTTTAATTTTTTTCAATTATGCTTTTTTAATCCCTTTACCTTTCCCTCATTCTCCTCCTACCCCCTGCCAGCTGGTAACCCTTCACGTGATCTCCATACATATGATTTTGTTCCTGTCTTGGTTGTTTGCTGAGGTTTTGTTGTTTTGAAGATTCAGTCATTGATAGTTGTGAATTTGTTGCTTTTTGAATGTTCATGGTTTTGATCTTCTTCTTTTTCTTACATAAGTCCCTTTAACATTTAATATAATAAAGGCTAGTTGATTATGAACTCTTTTAGCTTTACCTTGTGAAGCTAAATATTTCTGCCTTTCCATTCTAAATTGTAGTTTTTCTGGATAGAGTAATCTAGGTCCTTGTTTTTCACCACTTTGAATACTTCTTGCCATTCCCTTCTTGCCTGCAAAGTTTCTTTTGAGAAATCAGATGACAGTCTCTTAGGAACTCCTTTGTAGGCAACTCTCTGCTTTTCTCTTGTTGCTTTTCAGATTCTGTCTTTATTGTTAACCTTTGGCATTTTAATTATGATGTGTCTTGGTGTGGTCCTCTTTGGATCCAATTTGTTTGGGACTCTCTGTGTTTCCTGGATTTTCAAACAGCCAAGTCCTCCCTTGCATTGCATCAGTAAGTATGGGACAGAGAGCTTTTCCTTTCAAGAAAATGGTAACTTATTGTAGCCACAGAGCATGAATCATAAATATTATCATTTATTTCTCTTTTTCTTCTTTGTGATTCACAACTCAGAACATTTTTCAGAAATTAAGGACCTCTTCTCTCAACTTTTGGACGTGCTAATAGATACTCCAGCTAGTAGCCCTCTTTGAGAGTTGCTTTGGCTCAAGACAGGTAGCTCACCCAAGGTCGGGCTTCTTTTGGCAGGAGTGCATTTGATCCTTAATCTGTCTGATTGTATTAAAGTCCACAGTCTTCACCTTATTTTGGAAAACTCTGAAGGCTATCATATGTACCATGGGTCAGAGGAGCCCAACTGTACCTTCTGTTCAACCCTGTTTCCTCTCTCTCCCTTTCTGTAAGTGTTGTTCCCAAACACGCTCCATAATGAAGGTCCTACATAGTAATCTCTACCTCAGCAGCTACTGAGAATTCAACCCGCAGCTGCTCTTGATTGGGCTGAGTTAGGTAGGCGTATGAATCAGTTTGACCAATGAGATATAAAGGACAACATGCTGGAAACGGTATTTTCTTCCACCTTCATTCTGCCGAAATGCCTGGAAGCTCTTTTTGGACCATGAGGGTCAACCAAAAATATCATGGACATGAATAAACCTTGTATTATCAGTGAACCACTGGAAATGCCCACCTTCTGATACCTTGTTATACAGAAAAATTAAATTTGATATAGGTAAGGCCATTATGTTATTACGTTCTCTGCTACTTATAGCCAAAATCACACTATATTACATTCTGGTGAGAATGTGTGCATATACCAATAATGGAGGGCTAGGGTGGAAATTTATTTTTGTATGTGTTTTTTTTAAACATTAAATTTATTATAATGACATTGGTTAATAAGATTATATAGGTTTCATGTGTATAATTCTATGAAACGTCTTCTGTATATTGCATTGTGTGTTTTGTTTTTGTTTTTAATTTTTGTATTGTTTTTCTATTAAAGTTATTCCAATTTTTCCCCTTTGCCCTGCCCCACCCAGCCCAGTCTCTGCTCCCACATTCAATCCCTACACCATTGTCCATGTTCATGGGCGATTCATACATGTGCTTTGACTAGACCCCTCCCCTTCTTTCCACCGCTATCCCCTCCCCACCTCCCCTCTGGCTGCTGTCAGGCTGCTCCATGTTTCCATTGTGTGTTTTGAATGGTATTTATTAGACCAACCTGATAAGGGCCCAATAGACTGCCCTTAATTTTAGTATTCCTTGAATTTTATCTTAGTGTATTAAAATATTTCTTTAACCTTGTCAATGATTTTCTTCTTTATGTTTGTATATTGTGACTTTCTTCGGTATGTTTTGTGGCAAATTGTCTTTGTCTTGAGCCTCCCAGATATCTATCTGGTTAAACATTATTACTGGGTCTATGTATGAGGGCATTTCCCAAAGAGATTAGCATATGAATTGGTACAATAAGTAAAGCAGATGCCCCCCCCATTGTAGATGGGGCATCATCCAATCTGTTGAGGCTGAATAGAATAAAGAGGCAGAATACTATTATTTGTTCTGTTAACTGGGTGAAGTGGAACATTAATCTTGACCTACCATTTGTGTTCTTGGTTCCCAGGACTTCAAACTTGGACTGAAATCCATGCAGCTTATGTTCCAGTTCTCAGCCTTCCAAATACTCCACCAATTCTCCTAGGTCTCAAGCTTACAGACAGCAGATCTTGGGATTTTTTAGCCTGTAACTCTGTGATTCTGTTCCTTATAATAAATTTCATTTTATATAATATGATAATATATAAAGTATGTATATATCATATAAAATATATATTTATATATGTGTCATTATATATGTATTTATATACTATATATAATTATCTACATATAGAGCTTTCCTCTCTGTATATAGAATGCCTTTATATATATATATATAAATGATAGATAAATTATATATAGACAAATTATAGATAGATGATAGGCAATTATATATATATAAATAGATAAGCTATATATATATATATATATATATATATATATATATATATATATAATTGATGCTGTTTCTCTGAAAAATTCTGAATGATACAGTATTTTCTAACCCATCAATAATATATACATTATATGCTTAATTATATTAATCAGTATTTTTATGTAGTTGATGGTACTCTTTCTGTTTTCCTCTGATTCTGTCATAGATGATCATTTTAAGTATATTGTTCTGTTATTTAAAATGATCCAGAAAAAGTCAAAAGGGAAAACATACTACCTGATTTCTAGACCTACTATAAATGTATAGAGGTCAAGATTGCATGGTTTTGACGTATAGATACACAATATAACAAAGTAACAGAATAGAAAGCCAATGAATAGACTCAAACATACCTGGTAAAGTTATTTTCAGGAAAGAGTCGCCATGTAATTGTATGAGAGAAAAATAGCCCATCATATGATAAAGAATAATGCACGAAAATGTTAAAAGGAAATAATGAAGCTCAGTCCCACCTTACATCACAAACAATACAATAATTAACTGAAAAGGATTATAGCCATAAATGGAACAACTACAATTATAAAATGCCAAGAATAAGCCATGTTAAATGTTTATGACCTTGAGTTAGACAATTAGATAGTACAAAAAAGCATACTGTATTAGAAAATAAAAGGATAGACTGGATGGAAGTCATGAAAATTAAAACCTCTGTTTTTTTAAAAAAAATACTAACAAATGAGCATAAAAGGTAAATGATATATTTTAATTTGCAAAACATATATCTGAAAAAGAACTTTTTTTCCAGACATATAAAAATTATTACAAGTCATTATAAGAAGGCAAGCAACTCAGTAACAATGAGCAAAAATAAAATTGAGCAAAAACGTGTCCAAATAAGATGTAGATATAACAAATAACAGCATGAAAAGATGCGCAACATCACTAGTGTTAAGCAAATGGAAAACAATACAGCAATACAGTATCACTACATACCTTTTAGAGTGATTTAAAATTTAAAAGTTTGAAGATACCAAACGGATAAAAATGATTTGAAACAAACAATTGGAAGTCTCCCCCATTTCTGATGGTAATTCAAAATGTCATTGCAACTTTGGGTGTAGTTATCACATTTTTATATTTAATGTGATATGAACTTACAACTGGATACAAGCTGTACGTTTTAGGACAACACTCACCATGACATGTATCTATACCTATCAGAATTGTAAAATAAATGAACTTTTTAGAATAAATTATCCATCGATTTTATAAAATGTCTTTATAATAAAAAGTACCTAATATTATTCTCAAGGATAAAGGAGAAAATAATTATTTTTTTCTTCAAAAATCTTTTGTTTAAAGAAAATTATATTGGTTAATCAATCACTTGTAAAATAATAACTGCTTATACAACCGTTATATTGTTTTTAAATGTATTTTTATTGAACGATATAGAACTGAGCAATGGGAAAAAAGGTGGGACAACCATAACTTAACAACAATAAAAAAAAAGAAAAAGAACTGTGGGAAGCTAAGAACAACATATGTACGCATTTGCACTGGCAGTACATATGAAGGTTAATCTTACGAGATTAAATATGCTCATAGGGTACGCCTGCTTGTAGCCCTGTGTATTCCCAAAGGCTCAAGAAGAGCAGGGCAATCCAGGCCCAGCCAAGGCATAAAGGGCACATCAATTACACTCCTGACAGTGTTTTCAGAGTGCAAGTCGGAGCCGCCATGCTTTAATGTCTTCACTGAGCATAATCATGTTTTATGGGGTTCCTGTGCTGAAGAGAAACAAAGCATAAGAGAGCGAAACAAAAACGTTCAAATTAGAAAAAAAAAGATTTAAGAAACTGCAATGCTAAATAAATTCAAAGAAATTAAAATTCTAAATAAAGATAAAAACATTTTGGGAGATAAACTCTTTTTATTTTGAATTTGCCATTAAGTTTCTCTACATCACGTCTCTAAAACATATGAAACTATTTACCTCCTCCACAGATACTTATATTGCCATCTGGATTATTTTTAAACAACCCAGTTTTTAGATATTAAAAAGAACTCGTCCTACAAATGAGAAATTATATTGAAGTCACTGAAGTTTACTTAATCAAAGGGAAGGTGATTTTACTTATCAAATTATATTTCTGCTCCATCTATAAAAATTAAAGTTAATGTACAAAAGAATGTAAAAATTGGGAACACTGGGCAAAAAGAGTTTGAAGCAAATAAAGAATATTTGCAAAATATCTTTCTTCAGAGAGTTTCAATATGCACATATTCTGTCTCATATTTGGTAGTGCTGGGAATTAAAAGGGAGCACACTTGGGAACTTAAGGAGGCTGCAGAATATGATAAAACCATATTTTTAAAGACTACTCATTTGACTGAAAATTAGTTTGGAATTCTCATAAGTGCAGTCAGAGAAAAAAATCACTCTGTCTATAGGTCCAAGATTAAAAAGAGATCTGCTGAAGAAGAAATAATGAATATATTCTCCATATTCATTTTGTGATACAGAAGAAACATTACTCTACATTACGCTTATATTAGACTTAAATAAATTTCATTATGAAAACAAGATTAGAAGGGAGCTTTGTAATTTAAAAACATACATTACTTATATGAATTTTTATAATAATGCACTTTCAGGATGAATGCCTCCCTGTGACTTTTAGATAAATAAATATTAAAGTTCATAGAAACAGTATTTAGTCTGATTTTGTAGGTTTAAATGAACGGATTTTAAGATAAAATCCCCGAGACATCTGTAATTTATTCTGCCATTTATAATGCTTGGCACTGATTACCTTTATTTAGAGTAGGTGTGCAAGTAATGCAAGTAATGTTGGCTGAACATGCAAATGAGAATCCAAGTGAAAGTTTGAGAGCAGAGAGCACTCTCATCTCACACTAACTGATAGAGTGTGCCTTTGTAAAATCAAAGGCCATCAGAAAAATATTAAAATAAATAGAATTTTTACTTGATTCATTTTTCTTTTAGTACATAAAGAAACAATTCAATTTATTTAAATGTAGTAGTTTTACTGCAATTCTTTTTTTTTTTTTTTTATTTTTTGGCCAACCATTACACTAATGCATCACTTCATAAGGAAAAAAAATCATACTAGTCAAACCAATATGGATATTCCTCTTCCTGCATATGACTGCCTATTACTCTTCAAATGCAGAATTACTTTGATGTAAATATAGTAAACCTTCTCTTCATTTTTCTTGTATCCCTTCTGAATAAAACTAATGTCTCCCGCTAGATCCAATTCCAATTTAATCCCAAAGTTGAATTATTTCCTTTTTAACAATGCTACCCTGAATTCTGAGCCAACTAATTTCCTAATTAATTTCAAGAAATACTATTCTATTAAGAGTATTAGTTAATATTAATACAGATGTATAATTAAGAAGTAATTTGAAAATGGTTTTCTAGAACTTTAGACTACTACTCTGTAAGAATGTTTTTAATGATTGTATGGTAAAATATAGTGCTCTATTGACTATACACTAAAAACTTCAGGATAATTTGCTCAATTAGGATTAACCCAGTATTTCTTAAAGTCACAAATATACTGAAATTTATAAGACACATTGGGAAAACCCATTTTAAAAGGTAATTTATTTATGAATAAAAAATATAACACATAGGATAAATGTGTATCCTTTTTTCTTATAAGTAATAAATTTGATATTCTTAGCAATAAGCTAAACAATATAACTGAGATTTATTTGTATTGTTATATTTCTATTTTTTAAAATCATTTGGCAAAAAATCAAATTCAACTATTTCTTGTTTCAATGAAATGTACACATCAGTGTAGTTTAAAACAATTGTTTTTCTGCTAAATATAAGAACGATATAGGAAATATTCAGTAGGATATTGAGGGAATATATTTATTTATATATTTACTTACTTGTGTGCTTACTTTAAAAATGAGAGATACCAAGCCACATCTTCCTGTGTCCTAGTCCAGTTTTGTATGCATAGCATACCAATTTCCCAGGTTGATAGGCAATAGTAAAAATAAACAAATGTATGACATTTTATATATAACTTCTTGGGAAAACTATCATCAGAATGCAGAGCATCTACTTTAATCAAACTTTGATTTTTTAAAGTCATGTTCACATATTTCCTCAATTTTTAGGTATGCAGTTCTATGAATTTTGCAAAACGCAAGAACCCCACAGTGAAGTAGAGAACATTTTGATAAAGCACAGATTTCCCTCATGCTCCTTTTCAGCCAAGATATCAGGTTATGTGGTATCTCTCCACCACTATCCCTGGCAACCACTGATCTGTTTTGTGTATAGGGACAGATAGACTTTGTTTTGTAAGCTAGAGTTTATTATTCAAAGAAAATCTCTTGAGAAGTTCCAATAAAAAGCAAGTAAAAGAAGAGTTATTTTGGTAAAGTGAATTTAGGAGGGCTGGATGATTAGAAAATTAACCTGGCCATGATCTCTGACACTGGTGTGAATAAAGCTTCAGATAACACTAGCTAATCAAGAAGTTGCCCATCTACAAATGAGTGGATCAAGAAACTATGGTACATTTACACAATGGAATTCTATGCAGCAGAGAGGAAGAAGGAGCTTATACCCTTTGCAACAGCATGGATGGAACTGGAGAGCATTATGCTAAGTGAAGTAAGCCAGGCGGTGAGGGACAAATACCATATGATCTCACCTTTAACTGGATCATAAACAACAA